>VUQR01030652.1:0-38964 GCA_015108515.1 Hemichromis elongatus
AGAGATTTTCCGTCTGCTGTCCTACGGTGCCCCTTAGAGGAGAGCTCTGCACCTGCCACCTTTCAAACAACAGCTCCCCCTGCTGTCAAAACACTGCAATCGCCTTTAAGCGTTTTCTCATTTGCCTTTACAGCCTACATTGCATACACAGTGCCTAACAAATGTATTTTATGTATTTATTTATCTGTAATAAAAATAAGAAAATACAATTTGTCTAGAACGTTTTAAAAATAACAAGTTATTTAATTTATTGTTAGGGAATTTACGTTTTTATACAAGCACACTGGACTGTTAGTGCTTCATTACTTTTTTCAGCTTTTTCTGAAACAGTAAAATTTGACGACAGTTTAACAACTGTAAATATATTTTAGCATTAAAAGTGTCGTTTTGATTAAAGAGCTTGCGCATGTTGGTTATTTAACCATTGCAGACACATAAAAAGTGTTTTGTTTTTTTATTACCAAGCTGGTTAATTTAGGAAAGATGTGGCTTAATTTTTTTTTATTTAAACATTAAAAAAAAAAAGTTTTTTTATTTAAGCCAGCATTGAATCTTGTTTCCATTAATGGTTTTTCTCTTTTTCTCTACCAGTAAAAATATTATTCATTTGTTTAAATTTTAAGACCTAAAAGTTAAAAGACTTACAAATAGAAAATATGTTTTCATACACAAGCTTTTATACAATAGAAACAGAGCCATACATCTTAGTACTACATCAGCTGCAGTGAACTGCAAAAAATTTCAGTTTAGCAATGCTTGAGTGTTGCAAGATACAAATCAAGCATTGCAAGGTATGTGTTTGAAAAAATCCAACTAAATGATACCCAGATAATGGAAGTGACAGAAATATTGGAACCACTCATGCTATTTGAACTTCTATACAACATTTCCATTCATCAGTAAAACGAAAGCAGAAACGTATTGCTGATCTTGTTTGAACCAGCTACAGTCTGCTAGGTTTATGCAACAGATAAGGTCAGTGTACTTAATTTTCCAAGGACTGAAAGGTCCACATAATGGTATGACTTTGTTGTGCTGACTGCGTGTTGCTGTGATCACAAGTTAGCCTCGTGGCAGTAGGTAGCCCAGTTCTTGCTCTGAGAAAAGACCACCTTTCTTTCAGATCAAAGCTATCTTTTATCTTACTTTGCATAAAAGTGTGTACTTATTTTTGTTCTACCTTAAGAATAAAACAAATTGTATTATCAAAAATTTTTTTAAACATACACGACAAATAGTTAGTGTGGAAAAAATGACTTTATTGTGCCTTGTTACGTAACCACATAAAAAATACATTATCACAACATCACTGACAAAAACAAACAAAAACAACACTTCTGGGTCACCTTCCATTTGGTGACCGTCACCTTCCAAATACCCCCCCCAATACGCACACATATATATCTCATTGTCATTGTACTTTCACTATCTAATTAAAAAAATAAAAGTAAGTGGCCTAGATAAATCCCAATATTTACATTCCTACTACAAAATGTGCATACTGTAGAGCATGTCAGTGCAAACGTGTAGCAAGGGAGCATCAAACACAGGCTGAGGAAGGTCACGGGCTTAGCTTTTTACCACTCTAGCTTCATATCAGCTTTGCTCCACACATACTTTCCCCCTCTCTTTAGAAACATTTTTTCATCGAAGCCGCTGAAGCGAATCGCCTCCTTTACTCCAACATCAAGGATTGATTTGGACGGATCCTTCCGTCCCTCTTGACAGTCCAGAAAACGCATCTAAAAAAAACAAACAAAAAACAACAACAACATATGAAATAGGTTTCCTTCAGCTAGAATCTCTAGCAAACTACTAATTTAAACAATTATACCAAATTCAAGGCTTTTTACTTAATTTGAGCAATTCACATTTATATAACTCAAACATGCAGCTAATTTTTTTACTTAAACTTTTTTTTTTTTAAATGGCCCAGCCGCACTAATAGTTTGCAATAATCTAAAGTACTTACATATTCATCCAGGATCAGATAGGAGTTCCTCATCTATTAAAACAACAAAGACCACAAATTTTAATTTTTGTGTACCCTAAGTTTGGATTTTCAACAGCACAACAAAGCATTATTTTAGGCAGGATGAACTGATCTCATGTTTCAACCTAATATACATGTTTAGTTACCACTTTTTATGGCATGGTGTTGCAAAATTGAGGATTAATGCACAATGAGCACACCACAGATATAAAATATAGATTTTCTAGAAGTTATCAGAGCATTATAAACGATACCAAAATATTCCCTTTTCTGTGGTGCCATCTATACAGCAACAAGGAGAGGACAAATAAAATCCCTCACTGACAGTGGGGTTCAAAATATAACTTTTGCATAGTTTGCTTGTTTAACTGCACATTGTGTCTGTTTACTATATTAATATTCAAATTTTGTTCACTCTACGCATATCATGCACCCCTAGCTCTAATTCTATGCCCTTACTTAAATCAAAATGACAAAAAAAAAGATGAAAAACAAATTTCCTACAGAATACATAAAGGTTATTGCATTTAAACATATCTGCCATATTTACTGCACATGTCGGAGAATGTTACCTTCTCATTAGACTCAGGAACAAGGCAGGAGACACTGCTGTGTCTGTCCAGAAACTCCTGAAACTGCTCATCACTGATGACAAACCCCTCTGCCTTTCTCAGAGCTGTCTCGCCGGCGTTTTCCCCGTCAATCACCAGGCACTGGAAGACCTGAAAACAAGAACGAGAGGCTCAGTACGTCCATGACTATACAAACACATTTACTGTATTTACTTATTTTGTCATTTTTACCTTCCAGCGGACAGGATTAATCCGATTGATTTGCTCTGTCATGTCTTCGTCATGGTTAAAGGTGTTGATGACGGAATTGATTTTGAATGCCACTTTATACTTCTGGCACCAGATGCAAATATTGTAGAGGTTGTCAAGGTGGTTCTTTCTGCCTTGAGTTCTGCCAATCAGCTGGTTGGTTGCTTCATCAAAACTGTCACAGGAGATAGCTAGAATGTCGAGATGGGCACCTAGAAGAAGAAATGAAAATGAAAGAGCTCATAAATGTAAATTATTTTATGGTATATGGCACAGCTGCATGTACCCATAAAAAATAACTTAGCTATATTACCATATTTCTGGAACCATTTTTCTTTGATCATGCTTCCATTGCTGACAATGCTGACACTTGGGAGCTGGAGGTCCTGTTTGCAGTACTGGACCAATTTCCCCACAAACTCTCCCTTATCATGCAGGAAGGGCTCTCCGCCAGAGAAGTTGATCTTTTCCATCCCTTAAATAAAGACATAAATTTAATAGCATGCACAGCAATTTGACACAAAACAAAGCTTATTGCTATTTGTCAAATCACCTGATTCCTTTAAAAGTTTAAGCCCCCTCTTGGCTTCCTCCAAGGGCAGGACGAAGGACGTTTTTGCAGTGTGGAAACAAAATCCACATTTGTAATTGCATTTGCGCGTAAAGTGGTAGTTGACGCTAGTTGGGATCGTTGGATTTTGCTCTTTGTTTTGGTCCAGTTTATCACCAGCAGACGAAATGAATAAGTTTGTTCCTTTGCAGGCTCCTGTTTTCCAGTAAACGAGTTTGGAAAAGGCGCTCTCAAAAATGCAGTAGATGGTGCTGATGAAGCACTGCAGAAGCAGCCTGGGAGACGAGATAGCCTGAGAAAAGTCCATTTTTTAAACGATCGGTGTGGCTGTCAAACTTACCGTGTTTGCAAGGCAAATGCACGGGCGTCATAAGCAGAAACCCGCAGGGCGCAACTTATAGAGAGGGTAAGGAGAGTCAGTCAGCTGAGCGCCTCAAAAGTTTCTGTTTACAAACAACGAAAACGAAACCTAGCCTCGTTCCATTCTGCTGAGAAGAATTTACGCGCGTCGTAACACCGCATTCTCGGCATTTCTTCGCAGTGCTGTCATTCATCCATTTAACCTTTATTAGAGACATTGATGTACAGTAGTGATATACCATTAAACAGTGCAGGACTTATATATCTTTAGTTCTATTGGTCAAACTTTCAGTGATACGTGCTTCTTTGTAAAACAGTTTCTGTTTCGAGCCTGGGTGCATTCACTGTAGTTTTCACAGCTTCGCTACTTGTCCAGTCTCTTGGTGTGTCGTTTTCATTAAACACGTTCAAGAAACGTAACTTAGATTCACGGAAAGAATTCCTGGGCTGCTTCTTCAAGGCGTTGTCTTCAGTAATAAACGCGTTTCACAGTAAAAGAAAAGTTTCGTTTTCTCCGTTCGGCGCCGTTACTTTCGTTTTCCCTTCAGCTCAGGCGATGCGTCATCGATAGGGACATATTTTGAAAACAGATACGGGCATCTGGTGTACACGATGTCAAAACACGCAATGTCTCTTCTTCCGCGGTGGTGCTCTCGTATTTTCTCAGTGGAGCTAAATGGAGCGCCTTTCTATTTTGCTCTTAAAGAAAAGCACCTGGGAGAAGACGTGCCGAGGGTGTTTAGAGAAGTTCAAAACCGCGACAGGTGCTACTCTGTTCTTGTGTACTGCAGCAGGGACAGAGTCAAAACGGCCAAGTTTTACGGGGAGCTGAAAGACAAATTGCTGCAGGACTTGCCTCCGGAGTGTCGCCTTTCTCCCATGTCTTCATTTCTACCAAACGTCAAGGGTTCTCTCGTTAAGGGTTACTTTTTAAAAGGGAATTATGACTCCTCCTCTCCGATAGAGCGGCTTTTGACTGATTTAATACAACATGACCCGGTGTTAGTTTGTTCGTACTCTCCAGCTGAAGACGGCCAACAGTGGACTCAGCACATGTGGTCAGAGACAAAAAGTCAAGTGATGGATGTGGCAAAGGGATACTATGTGGTACCCTCAGAAGCGCCACAATATCATCCATCTACTCTCAACATTATCAATTCTGATGTATTCTACAGCTATGACGAGGCATATGAAGTAATGAAAAAAGTAGGTATTCTCTTATTTTAATGTTTACAATACTGTTTTACGTTTATTTTAGCATGCTGCATAATATTTTGGCAAACGGGCGCACTCGTGTGGAGGATGTAGGGATAGCATTTTATACCCATAGACCCTGAGCTCTTGCTTCTAACGTTTATCTATCAGGGAGGGCCAGGTGGCCCACAGCACTGTGTGCGCTCATTGACAGCACAGTCTATGACTCACTCCTGCCTGCTTAACTGATTTGTCTGTTCTGCAGTGTGGTGACATCATCCCAGAGGCTAAGGCTGTGCTGGAGCTGCTGCCCAGCAGAGTGGAGGCCAGAAATAAACCAGACTTCCCTGTTATTGTCATAGAGGGCCTGGATGCCACAGGTTAATGCCATTACCTCATAAATAAATATGCGATCAGTCTGATGCATAGATGTTGTCCTAAAGTGGTGGCTGGTTGTTCTCCGCTAAAGCCATTATCTGCCAGGGAGCATCACTTAATGGAATATCATGTATCATGACCTCAGAAAAGTTACATCACTTTGAAATGGTTAATTGTGTAGCTCGCTCCTCTAATACTATTTTCTAACCTTCATGAAAGCTCAACTTTGTGGGTCAAGAGGGAGTTTTATTTAAACTTTCAGTTTCTTTTAATATTTTAAAAAAGTATGAATGCCTCCTTTTGTGATTCGAAAATGTTCAGACCTTTGATTTCTGTGGTTTTGAGGTGAATGCTTCTCTGTATCACAGGTAAGACCACTCTGACTGAGTCTCTGAAGGATACACTAGGGGCCACTCTTCTGCCATCCCCACCAGAGTGCCTGTCCCCCTGGAGAGCCCGCTTTGATCAGGAGCCACCCCTCATCCGCAGGGCCTTCTATGCTCTAGGGAACTACATCACAGCAGAAAAAATAGGCCAAGAGGACATTAAGACACCTGTCATTGTTGACAGGTAAAGACAGCTGAGATGTTGCGGGTGGAGTGAGGTTTGCTTGTTTTCTGACCTTTTTTTTCTTTTGTAAGAACTTTTAGATCACACTGAGATCCAGAACCATACAACTCAATATTCAGTGGTTACCAAGTCATCTGATGTGACTTCCACCTGTCGCTCACCTTTCAATTCACCATCGATTATCTGTCCCCAGATTTTGGCACAGCACAGCGGCCTATGCCATCGCCACAGCGGTGAGTGGGTCTGTGTGCAACCTTCCAGGAGAAGGTTCAGAGGTGTACTGTTGGCCCAGCGACCTGTTTCAGCCCAGCCTGGTGGTCTTACTCACCCTTGACCCCGAGGAAAGGAAGAGAAGACTGAGAAACAGAGGCCAAGGAAAGACTGATGAAGAGGAAGAGCTGGATCACAACCAGCTGTTCAGACTCAGGTGAGGTAGTTGGAGGATATGCATAATGTCTTATTTACCCAGTTAGCATTATACTTGTATTAGAATACTTATCAAGAAAGTGAAAATGAAATGCAAATTTAGACTGAAAGCTTAACTAATTGGTTGTGAATATGTAATAACATTAATATAGATCTTTTAAAGTAGTACTCTGCGCATATTGCTGACAATCCTAACCCGATTGAGGACAAGTATGATGATTCTAGGTACCCAGAGTTGGGTTGTTATACTATGTTATACTCATATAAAAAAAAAGAAAAAGAAGAAAAAGTATGAGTGTTAGAGCATGAAAGCAAAGATCAGTACTAACCCGGACTGTGGATTCACAGTCAAGTCAGCTCAGTCTTCGTCTGATCCATCAAACACTTAACAATCAATTGCAGTCCCATGGGAGAGGCAGCTGATGAGAAAGAGCAGGTGATTAGTTGCTGAGCTGCTGTGCTCCATTAAGCTGGTCAAAACTGGCAGGCACTGCCGGCCTAGTTAGTTGCTACACAGACAGGTCGATGGCTACTTTCATTCGTCTTCTGTCCTGACATAATGGCCTTTCCACACGGGACAGCCAGATGTTGGGCCTGCAGAATTAGAAAATGGAGGGAGTTGACAGTCAGCCTCTGAATGAGTGAGGGATTCTGCAGACTTGGCCCGCCACTATCAAAAGGACAATTCTTCACTGGTAACAGGAAAACCAGAACTCTGAGCCATCTGTGTTGTTTCTCAAAAATGTACTGTATTGTATACCTTACTGTGCAGCAAAGCTGTAAGCAATCACAATACTAAAATTTATCTTGCGCTGCACGCTTCCTTCACTCCTTGACCAATGTTTGCGTGTGTGTGTGCGCAGAGTGGAGGAGGCTTATCGGAGGATCAGCGGCCCAGCTTGTGTTACTGTGGATGCTAGTCCTTCTGCAGACCGAGTGCTCCAACAAGTACTGCTTTTAATTAGGGGCAAATGCCACTTGTAAACAATTCTCCATCTCCCCTGCTGGCAGTCAAGCATCAAATTTATGCAGTGCATCCTGTCACCACTAGGTGCCAGTAAGGCATTGGAAATGTGATTGCAGACAGACTAGTGGGCAGATTGGAGTGTGGAGAAGAGATTCTATTCATAACGTGTAAAGGTTGAATGCCAGGGGCCAGAACTGCATGCTACAATCAGAAATACATATTCATGTAGACACACACACATGCACACACACACACACACACACTCACACTAATGTATTGTCAGGAAGAAGTGTACATCTAACGGCTGTTGTGACCTCTCAGAAATTAGACACTGTGTAGCCTCCAGATACCTTGTAAAAGCACTTTTTTTTGCACACTGATGCTCATGAAGTGGATAGGAACATTTATATAAGGGCGACGAGTTACTGCAGATTGAATCAAAATGCACAAATAAGAAAAAACAAATCTTAAAATGTATGTTCAGTGTTAACTTGTTAAAATAAATGCAATACCCAGTCTATCTTCAGATAACACATTCTCACTTTGTCAAAAAGGTTTTTGAATTAAAAGAAAATGACACTAAACATCTGTTTGTGTTCTATCTTCTACAAATTGCATATAACTACATGTTTGTGTTGCTTATATAACTGGCTGCGTACTACATGAACACAATGTCTTGCTCTGTTTGCAAGAACATGAACTCAGCTGTGTGAGACTGACACAAGTGATGCACTAAGATCACATGATTATCTGTGCTTGATGCTCTCACATGCACTGGCATTTTCAAGTGGACACACGTAAATGTACACACGCCTTCTTTTGTAAACCACACACATGCAATCATGCACATCTACTAAGAGCATATACTGTAACTCATTTATATAGGGAGGAAGTGTATATTTGGCCTATGTGATGGGAAGATTAATTGGGGGTTTTAGTAATTATGAGCTTGGCAAAGCTGCAGGGTGGAGAAGACAGAGTGACCCATCTCTTTTACTGTGATGCATCAGCAGAGTGCCAAGCAATGCAGACCCTATTCATATGGCAATTAATGGAGCGCTGTATATCAATGTCATTCCATGGTCCCCCACATAAGTGCATGGAATCATTCTTACTACCAGTTATAGCAATCCAGCGTTTCACTGAGTGCAGAGGTGCTGCGGATGCAAATCTTACCGTCGCATGTCGTCACACAGACTGAAATTAAGTCATTATGTTTATGGAGTATGGTTTCCTACATGAGGCAGCTGTGTACAGTTTGCTGAATTCATAAGCTCCTTAGCTGCCCCGTGTCTCAGTGGATGTTCTGTACAGCACAGAATGAATGTACTATAGACCCATGTGGAATTTTGATTGCCATTAACACAGAGAGTCCAAAATGTATGAAGTTGGGAGAGCAAGCCAATTAGGCCTGGTGCCATATTTCATACCTGAATGCAAAGCTGTGTGCGCTAGCGATGTCAGCCACATTTCCCCGTCAGATGTTGTTAAGCGCTGATATTTTTGGCAACAAAAAGTAAGCGGTGATATCATGCTATTACTGCTCCTCAACTCAGCCGTAATGCAACATTTATGGCCCATAATCACAGCGCATTACACATGCAGTGAAATAATTCTGTTCACATTTGTCGTAGCATTTTTTTTCTTTCTTTTTGGAAAAATTTGTAGCTATTTTTTTTGTCAGATAGCCAGAATATACTCCAGAGTCTTAACAACAACAAGAACTCCCATATTCACCCACTGAAAATATTTCAAAGTTGAATTGCAATTCGAGGAAGAAGTTAATAACTAACGCAATCTGCTTCCAATCTGTGGCTTCACTACTTGAAGTTTCAAGATAAAAGTCCGAGCTTCATATAATGAAAAACTAAGATCCATCGGAGAGCTGCAGAAGAAACTCGGCCTTACACATATATGTCTGTGCACACAAATGCACTGTACACTTACAAAAGCAGAGGAGACACGCACACACACCTTACTCTGTATGGGGCCACTTTGCACTACACTCCTCAACTTCAATATTTCATCTGCACAACAGAGAAGGAGCAGCGGAGAGGAGGAAAGCCCTCCATGAAATAATTAAAGATCCAGCAGGGATGCAGCAGCACAGCAGCCGCCGTCCCGTCCTAAGTAATAGATCAAATGAAAGCTGTCCCTTAGATCATTAATAATGAGTGTGGTATGGAGACTGAAGGCATAGGTAGGAGGGGAGTGGGAGGGCATAGGGCTGGTACAGGTTGGGAGAGGGAAGGAGGGCACTGAGGAAGCACAGGTTTTTATTTTGTGTGTGGGTGTGTGTGCACGGATGTGTATGTTAGGAGTGTGGTTTGTTGGGGTGGGGGGTGGGGGGGTGTTGAATAATAGTCTCGGTCCCTTGACAAAAACCCCAGTGAACCTCATTTGGCAGCCACATGAAGCGGCATGGCAAGAGGAGTCATGCATATGATTTGGCACCAAGTATCTGCCAAACTCTAAAGACCCTCTACAGCAATATCTGTATGCATCTACTGTCAAATAAGCAACATTTTCCACAGTGGATGGGCTGGATAGCAGGAGGTAATAATGCTCCTTTCAATCAGTGAGACCTCAGAGCAGCAACCGGATGGAGTGGTGGTGAATTTTTGGGAGAGCTAAGTTTGGCAGGAATGGGTTGTCTACAGTGGGGGGAGGGGAGGGATAAAAGAAGGAAGAGAAGCCTAGGGGAAGACTGGAAAAAGGAGAGGATGCTGGAACAGGGGGGTGGAAGTGTTGAGAGTGATGGGAGATGTCGCGTATGTTGCCATCTGTGGGCTCAGGTCCCTCCAGATTCCTTTTGCTTTATACTGCTTGCACCTCCGAATACAACACGCGAGTGGCTTCAAATACCAACTAAAGTCTCCTCTGAATATTCAGCCACTTGGTTTTACATTTGTGATTTTAAAAAATATCCAAATGATATTTATAAGGGAATTTCAATCAGAGTAGAGCCTCATAAACTCATGTTTTAGAGCTATTTAAACACGTTCAAGTGCAACTATTTAGCTTTTATCACCCAGTTTATGTCATCAGACCAAGTATGATGATTAACAATACGAACACACGTATTTTTAGTCTAAATAATAATACATTTATTTGTCCATCCAGACCAATCTCCTCTACAGTCACTCACCCTAACATAACATGCCCTTCAGACACTTCCACTATTGTGCACACAAACACGGCGTATGCAAGCACACCATCGAAACGTCTCTCTGAACACAGCAGGTGGTGGCAGACACCCCAGCACCATTCTCTGTGACTGACGGGCGGTGGGATGTAAAAACATGAAGAGTGTAGGAGTTGAACTGATCGCTGGTGAAATGTTTCTCACAAACATGCAGAAGAAGCTCAAAATGAGGTAGAAAAAGGCGAAAGCAAAGCAGAGACAGGGGGATTACTTTGTTGGGAGGGAGGGGAGGAAAGAAAAGTTTTGAAAATATCCCATCAAAAAACAGATGTATAATTCAACAGCTTTTCATCATCGCGCTCACCCTTTGTCATGTTGCTTATTTGCAGGGGCAAAGACGGCGTGTCTGTCGATAGGTGCAGGTATTAGGCACAGCGGGCTGTGTATTCATAATGCCATTATGCATTCAGGTTGTGCTTATTTTCTGATGTTTTCGGGGGATAGGTTCTGTATAGTTTGTGATGATTGCATGAAACCTCACCAGTTTTGCCTGGCGGCTGTTGGGGAGGCTTCACCAGGAACGGTTAAATATTTAAACACTGCTGTGAGATCTCATTAAAAACGACACATCAGCCCCCATAAGGCCCCTACAGCACTCCCTCACACACTCCCAAAAACCCAGTTAGAACTCAGTGGAGTGTGACAAAACAGTTATTGTCTATTTACTGCGGAGAACTTGTGATAAATCATCATATCCTGTCAAATAAGGCAGCTGGCAGATGTGTTGAAGAGTGGTAAGTCGGGGAAGAAAATGATTGAGATTCAGTTCTGTTTGACAGCTCCAGACAAGCAGAAATATACCAAAACAAAATAACATGACAACTAGACCAGACTAATATTTCCATAACACACATTTGAAAACAAGACGGAGAACAAACTTTGGCTCTCTCGAGTCTTCTTGCCTTCTCAGAAAAATCTGGGCAATTAATTCCAACACTATTGTTTTGGGGTTTCCCTATTTTTAGCCCGGCTGCCCTCTCAAATAAATTGATTTCCTGTGGCAAACTTTGAATGTTCCTTGTGTGTCGTTTTCTCTTCCCTTTCCCCCCCCTTTTCTGAACATACAAACACCGTCCTTCTTCCCCAGAGGAATAAATGAAAGGCAGCACTGCCAAGTTCTACGCTGCTTTGTATGTGCATCTCTCTTTATACATGAAAATGGTTTATTTTTGTTTTAGTTCCATTAATGTTTAGGCATGTCTTCTGCTTCGTCGGGCATCAGCAGACAGCAGAGAAGCTGCTTGCTTGACAGGCAAGTGGATGACTAACTCTCAAAATACCTAAACTGACTGGTTGTCTCTCTCCCTTCCTCCACATCTCTGGTCTTACTTTTTGATTCAGTCTCTCATGAGGCATGCAGGTCTGTTTTTCTTTTCTTTTTTCTTTTTTTTCTGTGGTCCCCACCACAGAAATAATGGCTGGGTCAAAACAGACCGAGCTCTCACATCGCAGGAAGATATTTAAACTCCCAGCACTACACATAAATAAAAGTAGAGCAACTTGATCCTGGATTCTTGTAACAGTATCTGGGGAGTCACCGGTCTTTGATGAACACTACCACAGACAGATCCATGGTGGTTGGGGGAAGCTGCACTCGCGGAGAAGTGCGAATTACAAATGCACACACTGACAAAGAAAATCAGAAATGATTCTGAAGGATATGAATCATTAAGCAGAGCAAATGTTTGCTAATTTTCATTGGGAAAACCCAGCAAAAGTACACCATACCGTGCAATTTACATAGCAATTTGCCTTCAAATTATACTGGTGTTAAGTCAGTAGATGAGAAGTTGAAGGTTTTTTTTTTTTTTTTTAAATTAAATTATATTTCAACCTGTGCTGTTGTCACAGACTGCAGCGTGAGAAGCAAAGGATTGCAAATAAGGCCTTTGGGGTGAGAAAGCACAGTGATAAAGAGAGAGAGAGAGAGAGAGAGAGAAGCAGGGAGAGAGGCAGAGACACAAATAAGAGAAACATACCACTAGATCCCAGTTCTTATCCTGACTAAGCCATCTGAATCCCTCTACACCCATTTAGCTTGCTCACTCTCTGGTTCTCCTGTGTGAGAGGGAGAGTGTGTTTGCCTGCTTTACAGTCTTCTCACTTCAGCACAGAAAATATTGAGTTTATGGCTCTCATCTCCATAATCAACACCATATACCTTGCAGCCAGCTGAAGGGACAGTGAGCTAACAGGAAAAAAGGGATTTACTCTGGATTCACCTTCCAACTCTTCCCACAACTCAATCCTTCTGACTTCTAAACAGGGTTTAATGAGCTGTCCTCAGGGGTATGGTTTCACAGTAGACATGATTTTACAAATCTAAGATCTACTCACTTTTAAAGCTGTCCGTCTCTGAAAAGAAAACTTTAACGGGTACGTTCTGAAGTCAGACATACGTATAATAAGATACGGAGAAAGGATGTTGTAATGAAAGAGCCAAGGCCTCATCTTGCTTTGTGTTTTCTATAACTTTATAAGTACATATTCACAGATACAACAGAAAGTGAATTCCTCGTGCCTGAGGTGTGAAATATGTGCTATAACAGAAAAGCCAAAAAAACAAGAAACACTGTAAAGTACACTATAAAGAAGTAAAATTTAAAAAAAAAGTAGAAAGAAAAGAAAGGGGGAAAAAAGAGAAACTTTTGCTTTCCTAACTACCTCTACAGAGCCAAGTGATGATGTAGCTGGCTAAAACCCGACTGGAGCAGTTATCCATCTCGCCCTGTGCTGCCAGCTGTCAGAGTACACAGCTCCAGCTAGCCGCTGGTGGCAGGTGTAATCAATATAGACTCCACAGAGAGTTGCACTACCAGAGGCCAGTCTCTACTCTCTAACCCATCTCTGTCTCTCCAGGGGAAACAGTAGGCAGGCGGGTAGGGAGAGTACGTTTGATGTCTCCTGCGGGCCAAGATGGAGCAGCTCAGCTCTGTTGCAGGGAGATGATTAATCCTGCCTATTCGATGCAGCATCATGTTTGACTTAAAGTGGCCAGTTTTTATCTGACTGAGGTGAGTTTGGTGCTCCTGCGAGAAGTTGTCTTGCCAGAGATTCAATATACTCCCTAAAAAGACAACTGCGAGACTATAGGAACTTCTTAAAAACTTATTTTTGGTATTAAAAATCCCAATCGCTCAGAATATAAAGCTGAATCAGCAAAATTAGATTCATGATTTTGCTGTAAATTATATTTTTGCCAGTATTTTTTATGTATTAAAAAATAGTAAAATAAACCAGCAAGAAACCAAATGGTGAAACCATCATTGTTAAACAACAGTTTCAACCTGACATTTATATCAGCAGTGATATCGAGTGGATTACATCCTTTTTGATCCACGCCATGGATTTTTTATTAAACATTTTACAGGTTTTGCATTTCTGTATAATCTTTCTATTAAATTTATCCCTAAGAGTCATTAGCAAAAATGCCAATGTATAGTTACAACTCCACACCATACACATATTAAAATTCCCAATACTGTTAAGTTGTGGAGGAGTTTTGACTGATGTATCATTAACACTCATTTGAGCGAAAGACTAGCAGTCTTGCAACATGCGCACATACGCACACGATAGTGCACCCAAAGGTATTCGCTTCTCCGGCTAATTTAAAGCGTCCTCACAGCACAGCAATGCCAAAGAATAAACAGTGAATATTAAATGATCTTTCATTTTAATGACTTGTTGTTGTCTTTAAAAACTCATCTTCTGGAATGTTTCCAGGGGATCTGTGGAGGAGTCGAGCTCATTTAAAATTGTATAGATCTAGCCTGAAGGAGAAAAAAAAAGTCTTACGTCTTTGCATGTACTGTGCTTCTTCTGTTCCATATGCACATATAGAAGTATTTACAGTAATGAAAGATTTTTGCTGTTTAGCTGTTAACTTAGTTTTGCTTGGTCTAAAATTGGATTTGCAGTTAACACATAGGGCATGGCATCAGTTGCAATATTTTTAGTTTTGAAATCGTCTTTAAATATCTTAACCACCTGACAAAGACTGACCTCTGGGTTACCCTGGAGGAAGTCTAGCAACAAAAGGCTAAGATACTGTTACAAGATTTAGATCTATCTTACAGATGCATGCACTGAACTCCACAGACACTCCAGCATCAACAGAGGCACGCATTCATAACATGGGAGGAAATCGCTGTGACAGCCATTCCACTGTGAAGCAGACTGTTGGCAATGGAAAACAGTATAAAATAAAGCAGGATAATCTACTATAATACAAGCATTTCCACATCCTCACTCCTACTCTGAAGAAACTAATGGAGATTTACCAACAAGAAAGAAACTTCGGGGTAATATTTCTCCATCTTGGCATAATTAATATGCACAGCGCAGCGCTTTAATTTGAAAATTTACTGGTCCATTGGATTTGTCTGGTAAAGCCACGTCAGCCTAGAGACACCCACCTCGCTTTGCAGGACTCTCTAATCTAATCTCTGGTTGCTTTTAAACCCTATAAGTATCTAAAGCAACATTCATTGCTTACTTTGACACTGAAATAGAGAAAAAAAAGAGTATCAAACCGTACAAATAAGGTGAAAAATGCTAAAGTTGTTACTGCTTTTTAAGTAAGCTTTTAAGCTAGAGTGAGAGAATGTCATTATGTTGTTATCACTTAGAGTGTGGTCTGAAGTTGAGAATATATTATTATCTGCATCTACAGAAATATGAGGAGGGGCGTTCCTCTTCTACATTGAAGACCACCTTAGCAGTGAGTATGTGTCGGTGGAAATAGGTGTTTTTCTATCACTTTAAATCCTATAATCTCACACCCTCCATCCTTTTTCATTCTGACCTCGATTTTCTGCCCTCCTAAACGACTGATCTTCTCCTCTGACCTCAAACTAGTAAGACTGCTCCGTGAATGATGGATTGGTGCAACATGGTGGCCCATTTAAACTTAACTCCTCTACTTTACAGTACGTCTGATGCAACCACGTGCTAGGTCTTGCAGTATGCTAGCGTGTCAGCCGCATGCTTGCAACGAAACCCAAAGCTTTTTGGTTTATTTAATATTCAGACACTATTCGTAGCCTGTTATACCGCTTTAAGAAGACCATCATTTGGATATACTTCAAGCAGAATGTGTTGTTGCAGCCTGTAGCTCAATCCTATGCTTGATGTCTCTTATTACTTCTCACAGTTGTGTGAAAGCAGAGAGGCAGCAATCACACCTGTTCGCATGCTGTAAAAACGGCTTACTGGAGGGTTGTTCCTGACTCTAATGTTTATACCATCCTCTACATTGTCCCCACAGGCCACTGAAAACACTGTGGATTATTTAATAGTGCTGTATACTGATGGTAGGCTACAGTTTCACTGCCGCTTTATTATCCAAAGCTGTGAAAGCTATCTTTCAATTGAAGATATGGAGACTGCATAAGCAAGAGGCATCATTCACTGCTGTGGTTTAAACGCTGTTGCAGAACACCTTATTCAATCGTGAGGTGCACACAAGTCAAGGGACAAGGCAACCTCCCTGTACACATTAAATCTAGGTTTGCAGATAAATTGGCCAGAGCTTGGCCGGAGATTGCTTTGATTTATGGTGTAATTACACAGGTTTGCTGCAGCATTAACATGCTGGGCTGTCTATGCTTCAGTTTTTGTGCATGGTTAATAACAATGAGGCTGTCAGGTCTCTGAGGCAAGCAGACAGGTCTGATGTTACCGGTAGTATGATGTGTGCAGTGGCATATCTCATGTAGCAACCACAAGTCATATAGAGGCATGTTATATTACACTGCAGTCTCCAGCATGTCTGCGCATCCTGGCTCAGAGAGTAATCAGATAAGATAATGTAGTCAGGAGAGAGGGAGAGAGAAAGAAAGAGCAATAACTATAACACCCTCTGTCAGGATGGGAGTGCATCCCTGGGAGGGAGGATCTATCACTCTCGGCGCTCACGTACACAGTCACGCCTGATGCACACACTTGCACCCACACCCACGCACAAAGCTGAGCAAAGAAGACGGGGCTGTGAGCACTGGCCGTAGACAAGGGAGGATGTTTATAAAGCTGCCAGGCTCAGTGCATCTTTCAGGTTGCATTATGTGTGCTATCCTAATTGGTGGTGGTGGAGGCAGAGGTGGGCCTCATTGGAGGTTCAACCAGAGGCTACAAGTCTCATACAATCTCAGCAGCTCATATTTCACTGTACTCAGTTTGTTAAGAGGGTCTCCCTCTCTCTCACTGACACACATTCACAAAGTGTGTTGTGAGTGAATGTACATGGACACATCAAAATTCATAAAGAAAAACGTTCTCTTTATGTAATGGTTATGTGAGTACAAATCGTCCCAGCACCACAGTCACACCAGAATTTAAAAAACAGCATGCTTTTACAGATCCCTAACCCTGCATTCCAGATTAATTCAGCCGCAGGTACTCCAGTGATCTAATGCAAGTATAGTGCTCTCTTCATCAGAAATAAGAGTGAGGCAGTTCCTTCTTAACTGTGTTCTTTAATTACTGTTCTTTAACATGAGAGTTCAGCAAGATTTAGCAAAATATAACAAAAGTAAAAAAGACACTCTAGTGCCCTTGAAAAATATCTCGCAGTATTTTGCATTTAATTTGCTGTTAGTAATTGTTAAAATTATCCGTTCCAGGCTGCTGAAAGTCTCTACTGAATTCTTTCGTACAGTAGCTACAGACAGGATAATAGACCGCTTTTAGTAGCTGAAAAGAAAATCTCAAAAGGCACAGCTAAAGCCCAACGGTTTTAGTGATGTACTTATGTGTGATAGTTGTTATAATATGCAGTTATTTATGGATAGAAATATAATGATTTATTATCCTAGATGAGAGACCAAATACAATTTTTCAACTTAATTATACATCCATCGTGGGAGACTGGAGTCTATGCGAGCTGTCACAGGGGAAAGGCAGGGTACGCCCTGGACAGGCCACCATTCTGTTGCAGGGCTAACACATAGGCACAGATAACCATTTGCACTCACTTTCACACCTACAGCCTATTTAGATTCACCAGTTAACTTGAAATGCAATTTTTTTGAGAATATGGGAAAAAGCCAGAGTACCCACGCAGACATGGGGAGAACAAGCATACTCCACACAGAAAAGCCTTTCAAAGGTTTGAATGCAGGATCTTTTTTCTGTGAAGTGACAGTGCTACCCTATGCACCACCTGTGCTACCAAATTGAGTTCGTTTTTGAAATATAAAATTGTTTAGCCAACTGCGTAACAGACTTTGTAAAGTGTAGGTGGGTGAAGATGCTGAGAAGTAGTCTAGTCTGCATAGCAAACTCTCACACTATTGCAGATGCGATCTGAAACAGTTATCATTTGCTAAACATATTTTTTGGCCACAGGTAAAAAAAACCTTCACATTATGTACAAGTCAACATGATGTTATCCATATAACCATTTTCCTATCCACTTCCCTAATTCAGCTTTGGAGGGAGGCTGGAGCCCCCAGCTGTCACAGAGTAAACACTTGAAGAGATTACCAGTCCATTACACAGTAAATATATAAAAAGACAGACAACCAATCCTGCTGAAGTTCACACTTGCAGCCCATTTGCAATCACCAATTAACCTAGCATGCATATCTTTGGTATACAGAAAAAATCTTGAGCATCCAGGGAGCAACATGCTAACCAGCTGGTGGATTCAATCCTGGCACGGTCTTGCTTCAGGTGACAGCACTAACCACTGTACCACCTATGTATGGGTTTGACACATTTGTGGAATATATACATTTTCCAAGCCCATACAATGAGATTACGACATCTTCTTCAAATGGATTTTTACTGAGCAAATGAGAGAAACAGATTTCCTCTGAGTCAGAAGCCCACTTATAGCAGACAGACCTCACATGCAGCACTAGGCTTTTATTCTGACTGCATCTTTCACTGTCTCAGCTACAATTCCCCTGGATAAAGTTTGCATCAAATGTAGTGCCTCTGCTCTGCCCCCTCCAACACCTTCTCCATTCAGTCAACCAGCAAGGACTTTGCTCTAGTGCAAAGTGGTGGGCTCTGTCTGATCACTGGGCTGAGCAGATCCCACTGCAACAGACTTGAAGGGCTCGACTGTGTGATTAAGCAAGCCTCGGTTCCACCAGAGGGCCACCGGAGCAGATGTTCTCATTAAAAATGCAGGCTCTGTGAGCGAAGAAGATTGCCTTGTTCCAGGCAAAACCTGGCCGGAGGTTGAAAGCTCTCATTTCTCTCACTTGTAAGGCCAGCCAAGTTTCAATGCCTCTACACCCTTTAAACAATGTGGCAACCACAAAAAATGAATTATTCCAACAGAATCATGCAATCTTGGGTTATTCTACTTACTCCACTGGTAAAAGGAAAATGGATTGCTTCAGCTGTGTGTTATAATTAAGCATGTGGTTTTCCACTTTTTCTGGCTTCCTCACTTGTATTATAGTGTTTATAAAATGTAGTAGGCTGGCTTAGAT
The DNA here is from genome assembly GCA_015108515.1 of Hemichromis elongatus. Taxonomy (NCBI): domain Eukaryota; kingdom Metazoa; phylum Chordata; class Actinopteri; order Cichliformes; family Cichlidae; genus Hemichromis; species Hemichromis elongatus. The sequence continues at coordinate 18,933 of VUQR01030652.1, forward strand.
CGCTCATTCCTGGGTAATTTTTGAACATATTATTTGGCGACCAGAGCAAAGAGAGGCAAACATTTTTACCTTTAAAAGGAAAGATGACTGTCTATGAACACTGTGTTTTACGGCTTAAGAACAAGGTGCTGATGACAGCTTTGGATATTCCTCGGTTTTCCAGCTGGCACCTAGGCGAAGCCTGCTACAATTAACATAAAACTACAGTGCACTAAAAAGTGATGCAGCACTCCAGAGGGTACAACTAAACCCACAGTACACAGCTGCTTAATAGAATCGGGGATATCTATCAAAAGCTTGTGTAAACCCTCAGTGAGACAGCAGCGGCCTAAAAATCTTTGTTGAACCCTGAGGATAATCCCTGGGCATTAAATATTGTCAACACAGACAGTTTGGTCTGTGAAGCTAAAGTTGTTGGAAAGTTAAAGGGGGGGGGTTGTGTGATCTTGTGGGGCATTCTGGTTTTCATCAAACAACCAACAGTGGGGTGGATGGAGTTTGACGGTAGGGGTTACACGAGCAAGTCACAGTTAGTGAGTTTATGTGTACTTACATGTGCAGATGCATACTAGGCACATGGCAGTATGGAGTGCATGTGGGAGGAAAGGTTACTGATGGATTATAGCCCTCACCTTTGGGACTGAACCCATTACTGCCCTTTCCCTCACCCTTTCTCCAACATGCTCACTACCTCTTATTCCTTCGTTCCATCTCCTTCTTTCTCCTTTTTCTTTTCTTCTGTTCTACTCTGCAACACATGTGCACACACACACACATACACACCAACACATTAAAAAAAAACAGCAGTTCCCTCACCACATGAGCGCACACACACGCAAACTATTAGGTTGAAATGTTGGGGGGGTGGCAAAGCACACCACTTAACATGAATGCCAAACAGAGGATCCTTCCCTGCTGCTGGTGGCTGCCGACCAAAGAGGCCTTAAGCTTCCTGCTGTATATGCCCCGGCATTATTTCCCAAGGTGTAAAAGAATGCCGCTTACAACAACACGCGCCTCGCTATGTTCTCGTTACATATTTTCGTCCAGCTGAGAAAGGTGTTAAAGCCACAGCTGCGTGACGCTGATGTTTCACTTAAATGCTAGGAAGCGTTTGGATAACGCCTGCTGATACTGCAGTGTGCACATAAAGATACTGAGTGCGAACTAAAGTTGCTGTCAATTACTTTGTGTTTGTTTAAAAAAAAAAAAAAGCTTTTCGCTCAATTTTTGTGTTGTTCGTTTAACTACAAGTATTTCTATTGGGATGCACTTTATGTAGCAAAGAAAATCTATCGCAAGATACTTTAATCAAAGCGTAAAGGAGGATGCTGTTGGCTGCTTTTGGTCACAGAAAAACAGCTAATGACATGTTAAAAACGTTATTAGAGTAGAGTAATGTGTAGCTTGGCTCAAACTGGGAGACGGTGCCCCAACAAGAAACGCATCAGCATCATTAAGGAGGGTTTCAGAGACTACACTGTAATCTAATGATGCAAATGCAGCCCTATACACATGCACTGGTGTGTGCACATGCACGCACACAACTATATTCACAGATTTATGGGAGATTCTCGTTTCTTGCAGCAGTTTCAATGATGCTCTTTAATGATTTATCATAGCAATATGAGGTGGTAAATACTACCAGACATTTTACATGATTCACTTTTTTCCTCTTAAATAATGTGCTGATGTCACTTTGTAGATTATTGGGGAGGGAGAGAGTTCATTGTGCTCGGCAATAGCTCTTGGTGTCTGTCTGCTGTTTGTAAGTGTAACTCTCCATGTATATAGTCCATAAAACAAATGGCAGTTGTGTAGAACAGATTGTGTTGTTAAAGGAAACATTGTTTGTCACATTCAAAGGCAAGCAGAATTTCAACATAAAAAGTGCAATAACCTGTACATTACAAAGATTTATGTGGCTCTGGATGGCACGCTTCTTCCATACTGAGGATTGCCAGGTAGTAAATTAGGAAATGCCTTTTGGCAAAAACTGTACCCTCTACATCCAGGCACGCACACAAACACACACACACACTCACCTATGCACACACTGTAGGGCATGCTTACTATTTTCCATCACAAACTTGTGCATCCATATGCACTCACTGGACACTTTATTAGATCTGACCCCCTTTTTTTTCTTCAGCACTGCCTGACTTATTTCAGGGCACAGATTCAACAAACTTCTGGAAACATTGCTCAGAGATTATGGTCATAGTAACACCACAGCATTACACAAATGCTGCAGATTTGTCATCTGTGCATTCATGTTGCAAATCTCCTGCTCCCCTACATCCCAAAGGTGCTCTATTGGAAGGAGATCAGACTATGCAGTTCATGTGAGTACAACGAACTCATTGTCTTGTTGAAGAAACCAGTTTGAGTTGATTTGAGCTCTGTGACATGACACGTTATCCTGCTGGAAGGAGCCATCAGGAGTTTAATTCCTCCATCTAAAAGCTAATTAACTAATCCTGTTGTTTACACCAAGTTCTGTGTCACCACCAAAATGTTGCAGCAGGAATTGAGATTCATCTGACTAGGCGACAATTTTCTCTTCTATTGTCCTCAAATTGTAGTCTCAGTTTCCTGTTCTTTGGTGCCACAAGTGGCACCAAGTGTAGACTTCTAATGCTCCAGACCATTCTTTGTAAAAAGACCACATCAACTAAAACAACTATACCATGTTTGAAGTCACTTAAATTACCTTTCTTCAGCATTTTGATCCTCAAACTGAACTAAACAGGTAATCTTGACATGTTTACATAGCTGAATGTATTGAATTGCTACCATCAGACTGGCGGACTAGATATTGGCATAAATAGGCAGCTGAACTGGTGTACCTAAAAAAAATGGCTGGTGCGTGTCTAGTGATATTTTTATATGGACACACACACACACACATTGTCTAAATAATGATAAGGACAGAAAAACAAAAGCAAAAACAGATTAAACAATATTCACAATACTCATCTCTCATGCTTTTACTCTTTTTCTTGTGATATTTGATCAAGCCAAAAGATTTAATGCGAGCTGAAAGCTGTTGTCTGTCACATTCACATATCCACAGACACACTACAAGTACACACACTAATTTCCAGTGTGACTATGCTTTATTAATGGAGAGACAGGGCTGCATATCTAATGGCGACAGCAAGTGAGAGCGAAGAGGCTGCTGGGTATGATCCATTTACATGCATGCTAATAACAGAGCACATTGGGCCCGGGATGAGCAAAAGATCTCTCTATAATCGACCATCCATCATTAAGATGTGACTTTCCCATCAGACGCAGTGCGTCATTACTCTGCACACACAACAGGCAAACAAACATGCACAAACACACTCACTCAAAATCACTTTATCTGCAATTGTTCCTTCCTTTCATCACCTTTGCACACACTGTGTATTTGTATCAGCCGGGACGCATGAGAAGCACAGTCACAGAGTGGAACAAGTAAAAGTTAACAAGCTTTCACAGTGGCACAGCTCTACTCAAAAGGGTCTTTGTAAAGCTAGGCTTCTCTTTCAGTAATGAAGCATGTGTCAGAAGGTAGCTCACCTCTGTAAAAGACAGTGACCTGAAACTGCACGCACACACACACACACCAGTTTACCCCTGCACATATACAGCTTATGAAATTACTGACGGAGTTCTGAATTCCACTGCATCATAAATGTCATCCACGTGCTCCGACTGCAGGGCGGCCTCATGAGTCCTGCAGTGGTTTAGGAGGTCATTGTTGAGGGAAAGGTAGCTGGTCTCCAGTGGCCCAGTGTCAAACCTCAGCTCTCACAACCGCTTGCTCCTCTTGGAGGAGGAAATGAGTAGCGGTGTCTGCTTTCCACTCAAGGGACTGAGAGCACTTTGGGGTCCTTGTGCTCTTGAAATGGAACATATTTAGCCAGTCTGTAAACTGCACTCACCAAAACAGAGAACAACTTAATGATGTTAACCTAGCAGAGTTTGAGTGTGAATCCCACCTTCTTCTTCTTTTATTTATTTATTTATCTTTACTATGGCAGGTACTTTTTTTAATTTATTTATTATCCTCTATACTACAAAAATATCATTTAATGAAAGCAATTTTACCGTTACTCTATGAGTTGAGTGTGAATTTAAAGTGAAATTGAAGTTTTTATACTTGTGTTAATTGTGTGAATTGTGAAGGTTTGTTAGTTTTTGTTTAATTGGTAATAGTTCAGTAGCTGTTCAAAGTCACCACATTTATGTTTTCTTTGGGTTATTTAAACTTTTTCGACGTTATCTGATCTCTTAGACCTCTTTTTCAAACAAGTTCGTTCTGGTTCTTGAGCAAGTCCTCTCAGATTTCTTGGAGTCCGCGTCAGTTTTGAATGACCAAAGCAATAAAAGATTTACCACGTGAGGATGTTGCACTTCCTTTTTCTAATCTACAGAGTATGACAAACACTGATGCCAAGTCAAGACTTGAACTTGAAAACCTGTTATCTTTTTATTCACTGCTCCATGTGGTTTGAAATTAAACGCAGTTCATGTTTGTGGAACATGTCGGGTCTTTATTAGGTCCTCAATCGCCTCAATTTTGCCTGAATGTGATGACAAGAAAAAAACCCAAAGTTGACTTTGAGGAAGAATTCACGCTTAAAAAATAGCTCATTAACTTTTACTCTTGCAGTTAATGTGATCTACGCTTGATGAAGCTTTATCTTATTTTGAAATGACAAATTTTGTCACTTGATTAAACGGAAACATTTTGCATTTTAGTAAAGTTTTGCGCTGTAAATCCATATATGATATATTATATGTTATATTTTTCAGACCCTATCATCTTTTACATTAGCTCCACAAAGTACTTGTGTCTGCATAATTAAAAGCCTGGAAACTCACATGTATAGACTCACTAAACTTGCTCACACTCACAGTAAGACCTACATATGGCAGACTGTGAACAGGCAAGTTGGGCAGCTGGCCGGTATTAAATTGGATCCCTGGGTTCCCCACTGTTCAGTGGGACTTAAAGCCATATTAAAGGCATCTCATACAGTTCTCCAGCAGTGGGAGAGCATGGAGAGTGGCCAAGGAAAACAGCCCTGTGCCAGCCACACCCTAGGAGGACTACATCTGCTCTCAGCCCACTTCTTTATGTGTAGCGTGACATATCGTCCCATGTGCGTATATGCCAGTCATTTCTGATCCGCACGTTACCACAGAACCACACAGGTGAATGAATGCATCTCCGATTGTGCGCACCAGTGTTTTAAGCGACTTTGCAAATGTTTGTGTGCTGGGATGGACTTCTTAATGATCTGCTCATTCTGTAGAGGTTTAATGTAAGCCGGTAAAAAAAAAAGGGAGCGAGTCTGTGCATCTGGTGGCTGGTCAAGGCTGACTACTTAGTGAGGTGCATATTGTGTAGGCAGATACTGCTTCATGTAGCGTGGTCATTTTTTATTACTTGGTTGTGCAATACACAATAGACAGAAAGCTAGTGGAGCAGTTAAGCCTCAAGAAAGTGAGAGGATGTGCTTGTGGAATCACTCTCCATTGTGTCTCACACTTAATTGAACTGGTCTCATTTGCTGCAAAACCTAAGATCGAGGGGGAATTTTTAGAGGTGATTGAATATGCTCTTGAAAAATTCAAGAATCGTCCGGAGAGTGAGTTTTATTCCAAATAGGACAAAGGTCCGCTTGCTTTTGTTCCTGTCTGGCCAAAAAAACTGACCAAAATTGTAAAAGTAAAACTGCCGTTGAGGAAGAGCTCCTTCTCAAACTGCCACATTGGCAGGAAGGAGAGCAGGAAGGATAATGGGGGTAGTCTAATAAGTTAGTTTGGCTTGTTAGTGTGATTGTTTTCCCACAAAGCTAATTAACTGTCTTGGCCCTAGGGACCCTTCATTCTATATCCCGCTATCACCACCCATCCACGCACACCCACACACATATATGCACATTAATCTATCCAGCCCCACGTTGCTCACCCCCTCTGAGCTGCCTACTCTCCCACCCTCACCAAAGACACTTCTGCATCTCTGTCTTTGGATGCTGTCATGTGTAAATTGATGGAGGGTCTAGTGATTGTCTGTATGGTCCCAAGGTGCCTTTCCCTACCACACAGGCATCCTCTCGATTCTTCCTGGCTCGCAGTTGATTACGATAAATCAATCTGAGGGTCAAACACTTGGACTGGGGCACTGTCATCTCCAGTGGCTACGGGGGTAAGCTGGCCCAGGATAAGAGGGCGTTTCCTCGAATCCCTGTGACCCCCTCGACCAGTCTTGTTTCCGTGGTGAGACCTTCATTAAGGGACAAATCTGTTCCTGGAGTTAAAAGGCAGGGAATGGGTGGGGGTTGAGGGTGGTTAGGTGCTTTTGTTTTTCATCACATCTCTCTCCTCTACCTCTGGTGGCCTTATTTCTCTGTCTGGTAGGGCTGGATAACTGACAGGTAACGGCAAAGCAGAGCAATAATGCCATCCCTCTGGCCTGTATAGCAAATAATTCCGGAGATTTAATCAATGGCCGAGAGGAAAAGCAGGGCCAAATCAATAGAAGCCTGGCTGTTTGCTCCCCAGCTTTGAAGGTGAATCAGGGCCTTGCTACATAAATTGGACTAATTGAAGAGCATGCTAGGAAACAAGCCCCTTACAAAGCAGGTCTGTGTCAGCATGATACTTGTATGTGAATTTCATCAAGCTAGAAGTGCAGAGGCTGAGTTAATAAGCCGATATAAGCCTTGGCAGAAAAGTAAGGATAAACACAATATTAGTTTCATTTAAACTGATGACAGCCATCCCTATTTGTTTAGGTGATGAGCATGCAGCATTTATTGCTTAGTTGGGCATAAAATATTGGATCTCACATTTTAATCCCTTTTTTATGTGATACTAAAATATATTTTTTAACCTTGATGTTCTGTATCTGGTATGTTTCTTCTTATTTATCCATCACGGAGAAGTGTCAGGTCTATGTTTTGATACTGTACAATGCACAAGAGTGTTAAAAGAGACCCCTTGCATGCTGAGCTGATTACATAAATCCAGTGACAATGATACATCTCATCAGCAGAGACAACAAATTAAAAACACCCACCCACGAGACATGGGTGTTCAATAGATTGGCCTTATTTTCAGTGGAAAAATGGGGGCATTCTCCACAAAAAACAATCAATCAAAGTAAATGACCCTGCTGTTCACAAATCTGTCACAGTGTAGCAATGCTGTATTAGCCATAAGATTTCTCTAGTGGTCAGGCTGAGATCTTCCCTGAGACCTCATTTCAACTTAGATCTCTCATGGGGGGTGGGGGGTGGGATGGGCCCCCCAAGGTCTTAGTCTTCAGGTCAGTTTTAATTAATAAGCTCTGAAGGAATGGCAAAAACAACACAAGGTGCTAACCCTGTTAGCTGAGTGGCATGTTATAGCAATAAGCTCTTCTGATGTGAGCGGGTGGGTGGGTGGATGGGTGAATTAAAAGATTTTTGCTGCGGATTGGTTCACAATGCACCAGGAAGGAGATCTGAGCCCAAATGAAATGATTGTATCAGATAGAAATCGATAGCAATCCATGCCTTCCTTAATCCTGCACTAGCTCCCAGATCACTCCCCGGTGCAGGCAATCTTTCAGCCATCATTACAACACGCAGATCGATAGCGGGCAGCAAGGCCTCTGGTTAAGTTTCTGGCTACTCTGCAAAGTATGAGAGAAGAGTCTAAAGGATGAGAGAGATGGGACAGGATGATGAGGGAAGCCAGTGTGGGTTTAAGTGTCTGCCAACGTGAAATTGTGATGTTGTTAGGGGTAATTAACAAGAAAAGACAGCAGAAAACAAGTAATCTACCTAGCCTAAAAAAAAAAAAAACAACAAAAAAACTTTAAATCCCACTAAAGCTCCAAAGCACAAAATCTTTTGTTATGTTATTATCCTGCAATAGGGGGTTTGAATTAAGCACCAAGCATATTCTGCTTCAAGAGATGGATGATGAAGCTTGGAACAGTGTTTTATGGTTGTAATCAGAACAGGTGCACATCATCTATCAAGGCATAATGAAATTGTACAAAGTGCCTTCTTGTCTTCAATACTCCTGACATCCTGTTTCAGTTTATGCCACAGCCAATGAAAGAGACCATCTCATAAGTCTTGCTGCCAACATCTCTGGGGATCTGAGTGAAGAAAAACAGGCTAGAGTTAGTATGTGCGATTTTGGTTGTGCAGTGATTGCGTTGGTATGATGTGAAATATGAGGGAAAACAATGCAACGGCAATACACATGAGCCCTTGCAGACTCGAAGCGGCACCTGCAGAAAAGGCATCGTGGAGTAAATAAAAGAACTTTGTGCCCAAACTCACGGGGTATTTGTCGCACAATTTCTTCTTGAAAAATTAATTGGCTAATCATTAACACCAGTGGCCTTAACAGCAGGAGGATCCATCATTAAAACTACTGGCCCGAGCTGCTGAAAACACAGAGAAAGTGCCTGTGGCTTCAACCTCTTGCTTTGTGCTTTGTAGTCAAGTCACAGTGTATGTTTAAAACCCCTCAATTAAAAATGGTGAGCGGGGCGCTGCTTTAATGATAGCTGTGATTTTAATCAGGAGCGCGGTATTCCTACTAGGTCCTGGAGGTCTGGGGGTCTCGCTGCGCACATCAACTTATCTGCTTCCTAAAGCTTCCCTTTTTTAATTTCCCACCTCAGTCAAAGTCTGCTCTGCTCTCCTGGTACTCCTTTCACTCTGCTTCTCTCCCCCAGCAGACCTTGCTGTTAGGATGCAAATATTGAAAGAAAAAGCACCACAAGTAATTAATTTCATTAGCATCAATATTCTACTCATGAGCCCCGCAAACACAGGCAGCGAGATAGCTGGTACAGGAAATCTCAGCGATGGAAATTATAGTAAGGGGATATGAGCAGGAAGACGGATAGAGAGAAGGGGAGAATGATTGTTTACTCTCCCTCTATTCTCTGTTTCTGTCTTATCACCTTATTTTCTACAACCCTGCACCGCTTTGAAAAAGACTACTGGGGCAAAGGAACTTCTCCCAGCAATTAAGGGGGGGGTGGGAGGCACAAACACTCAGCGTAATTACTGCCGCACATTGCTGCTGTCACAAAACTCAGCTTGCCCTCTGGTCATAAAAAAAAAATACACTGAAGAATATTTAGAAATGAATTATTCAAAGTGATTGTTCGCACTCAATTATTCATGGGGCCCCGGCGAAGGGAGATTTGCATCTCAACGCTGTAAATATTATTAATCTTGCCAATTACAAAATTCTCTGCTGCTCCAAATTCTTCAAATGATGTTCCAAATGTGCGCGGCATTTTATAGCCTTTAATGTTTAAGTGGCTTGAAATGAATGTGCTACAGCTTTTACAAGTCATCTGGAAAACAAATCAAGTTCTTCTGAATGAGAGTTTTCAGCGTGTGAGACATAACTACCGCAAAATTGCCAAATGCTAACAGCTCGGACAGAATTCTGAATTTTTAACTTGTAATTCTTGGAGTATCCTTGAAGAGAAAAGACGTGCATCATCTTAGTCCCAGGACAGCACGATATCCATGCGTTTTAACTATTTTCAAATGCTGTTTCAAGGTATTGATTAATTCTTCTCGAGAAACAAAAACTTTCGGATATGGGCAAGGGAAATCAAAAACAGACAAATGCACAGATTTAAAAACTTGAATCCTGAGATCTGTAAGCTCTCTGTGATTGTGCAAGTGCTAAAATGCACTCGCTGTTCCAAACAGGCTGTGTCAGAGTGTTAAGCTTTAAAAGTGATTCAGCTGCAGCTGCATGTGCACATTGCCCAAACAACACAGCTTAAAGAGACAAATATGAATTAAATATACCTGAACTGGGTTCAGGGAGCTTGTTGCAGAGGCTACTGCCATTTGGTTTTGCATCTTTGCCTCAGACAAACAGCTTTTCATGCCCATTTAAATCCCGAAAGCAGAACACATGTTCTGCTGCAAATCTGGACCCTGGAATTAAAGGGATAACCTAAGCCAAAGTTTTGAAGTACTGGGAACTTTTTCCCCATGTAAGTGATCATAAGTCAGTAAGACTTTCTGTATAGGCTTTTGTGATCAAGAGCTTTCTTGACTGGGAGGCAATCGGTATGCAGCTGTAAATTATTGTGGTCACAGATGCTCTCCAAGACACTGAGAGAGGATTCATATAGCGAGTGTTTGATGTTAAGACAGAGACAGACCACTGCGAAGTCTGTTCTGGACAGTGTTGTGAGTCAATTTCTTTAATGTTGTGGTAGAGCGTTACAATTGTTAAAAAAATTTGGCTAGTTCTCTTAAGAAAGATACATCTATCCTGGCAAATGATGCACTTGGTATGAAAACACTGGGTGCAGTACATGTTTGTACAAGAAAACAAAGTAAGCATTGAAAGTTCAGTACGAGTTTCCAGTTGTTGTGGGGAAATTGCATTCAAAAACCAAAGTAATCCTGTGCTTCTTTAGTCTCTTGGTTGCCAGGAGGGATAAAAAGTCACACAAGTGTTAAAACCAACAGCAGAACATTTGGCATCATATCTGAGACATTCAGAAAGTAGCAGAAAAGGCTCTTGGCATCCAGTGGTCACTCAAATTTTTATCCTTAGAATTAGGCTGCTGCCCCTGTAACCTGTCATAATCTACAGAAGGAGCTGAATTTGTCAGAATTGGTTATGATTGGAGAGTTTTAGTTCATTTATAGGAGCAAGAGGACAGCTCTTATTATCAATGTGACTGCTTTTAATGTTGCTCTTGTATTGATTTATTGCATATGATTCATATTTGTGAATGATTTGCATGTTAGGGTTCTTTTGCCTGTACTGAATATTAGTCGTATTTGTTTATTTATTCGAGGGGTTATGTTGTGTTGTATTTCTTGTAGCTTCTGCTGTCCTCTTTGTCAGCACTTGCTTGAAAAATGGATTTAAATCTAACTGGAGGATACAACATTCATCTGAGGTATTAATTTAAAATGAATGTTTTTTTTAAATAAAGAAACACCAATTTAGTATCCACCCTAAATTTTGACTTAAATTCAATCTTATTGTTTTGAAATGTTATGAAACTCAAAGTGATGAGGAACACATCCTAGGCTGAAAGATGAGAGCTCAAAACAGATGGTCAACACGCCATCCCTCTGCCCCAGCCTCATCTAAAAGGCCCACGAAGAGCTTCTCTCCATTTGCTTGCACACCTGATTCTTGAATCACTGACAGCAGGTTATATCATCAGCACATGTAGCTATCAGTTAAACTGACATTAGGAAGAGGTGAGGGGGGGATGATCACAAAAATCACAGTGACCTGCAAAAGTTGCAAAGGTTTACTTTTGACTAAGCAAAAAAAATAAATAAAACCACCATGTTTTAAATATGGGTTAACACTTGGTATTATCTTTCTTTTATTCCCTACAGATGCATGCTAGAACATATAATTCATGAAATGCAAATCGGGGTCCATGTACAGACAGTTAATTAAATTTATGTCAACTTTGATATTACAGTTAGCTTCTGTCACAGATTGTGATAAATGGAACACATGCTGGTCTGCGGTAATAATCTGTCTGGGTGGATTTCATTGTGTGAGACTGGAGGGCTAGTGGCAGAGTTTTGGAGCTGTGCATCTGTCTGTGTGAATGTGCGATTTGGCTGTGCTGAAATAAGCCCAGAAAATTTAATTTTTTGGAGAAGGTCAGTACGATAAACATTTGCATTAATTTATGTACTTGGGATGTAACAGTTTTTTCAGATTTCTTTGTATAAATATTATTTAAATTGAAATCTGAGTCCCTGAACAGAAAAACAAACACACAAAAAACCCCTTAAAGTTTATTGCACAGCAAAAGAAGACAGAGGTTGGCCCTGGGAGAGGAAGGCAGTCGATGAAAGTTTGGGCTGGATTGGCTGAGAGGGAGCCAGGGAAACAGGTGATAACAGAGGCAGAAAGTAGTCTGAATCCTGGTGTCTAGCAGTGATTGGGCAGGCAGGCTGAAGGTGAGACAGAGCTGGTAGGCATCCTGGAGAGCGGAGAGTTGACCTGAAGTGCAATGAGATCACAGTTAGTCGAATAAGTAAACACGAGAAACTGCTCGTGTTTTATTGCCAAAGAATGCCCCATACCACGTAGGTGAAGGAATGATCTGGCAAAGACTGGACGAGGACTGCGGTAGATTACTGCAGGGGTTAATTAGGCGATGATAAGCAGGTGCGCCAACTGCCATCAGCTCAGTCACTGACTTGCACGCTCATGTACACACACACACACACACACACACAGAAAGAGACAAGCAGAAAAATGCAATCATTTTCAATGCATAAAAGTCATTCCCACCCCATGCCTTTGTGTATTTACAACACAAATACCTGCATCATATTTTAAAACTGATCTCATACACAAATACATAGAATAACCAATCATGTACAGCAGAAGCACACCTATGTGCACGTTTTTGGATGTAATACAACCATCAGACTCAAGTAAAAAATGTGTATTCTCCTTCTTGTTGGCAAATAGTTCCTGGTGTTGTTGGCAGCTGGTAGGTGAAATCAGCTGCATAGAGGCTTCTTACACCAATTACAGGAATACATATTTTTGGCTAATGACTAGAAGTTACCTGATGATTGCAGACCAGTCTCTAGGTAGTCATGTGCCTATAAAGCCTAAATAAAATAAATTCTTTATTTATAATTAATGATATTTATTGATAATGTACCATCCTATACAACTCAAAAAAATGTAAAGTTAAGGGAGAGCAACACAGTGATGGTAAGTCACATAGTTTAGTAATCGTCCAGTTATGAATCCAGTCATAGCGCCTTCACCCAGTGTGTTGCATGCATCAGCGATCTTGATATTTACTCTAACCCAGTGTCTCTCACTTCCCTGTCTGTGCTTCTCTCGGGTCTCAGGATAAATGAAGGAATGACACTTTGCAATGCTTTAGGCTGAGTAGCTTTTCAGTCTGGCCTTAATTAGTATGGGACACCCCTGTGTTAAAAGATAAATCCAACCCCCCTTGACAGAAAAGCTGACGACAAAGGTGCAAAAACAAAATTTAAATAGAGGATACACAAAGAATCCGAAGTACGTGCATGCACATACAGATTCAGCAAACACTTTAACACAAACCGATGTTATTTTCAGTTTTTAATGCTGTTTGAGCTTTGAAGTGCTGGTGACAATATAACACAAGTCATACAGATTTTCAGCTAAGTCTTTTTCTCTCCTTCCACCTCTCACTCCCTTACGAAACCCTCATTGCCTTGCAGGCCGCAGAGTGATGTGTCATTTTATAATCCTTTCGAGGCTAAATTACATTAAGAATATCCTCTCATTAATTAAACCTGCTATTGGCAGCACCTGAGATAAAACAGATTATAAGAGCTGAGAGTGAAAACACAAAGCACAAAATGCTGGCATCAGCACATTGTGTGTGTGTGTTTGTGTGTACAAGTGTACATTCCAGAGAGTATACTAAAGGAGATAAAAAGCTTGAAAGAGAGACTGCAGGAAGAAATAGCATAGTTACATATGCTGGTGTGCTTTTAGCTATAGATAGGCCTGGAATGAATAGCGTGCTTTTCAGTGCTACATTTACTTTTATTTTAATGCTTCTTCTTTTGGAGATTTACAAAAATGGTTACTTTTAAGGATTAGTAGGCGCTACACTAATCCTTTTTTCTATCTTTGTTAGTTTCTATTTAAACAACACATAAACTCAACAGTGGTAAAGTATTGGGAAGGTAATTAGTGAGTGCAGTCATCCTCTCTTTAAACATAAGACTTATTAAAACTATTTTAAAAATTGTGTAAAAGTGTGAAAAAAAACCTCATTCTGTGTTAGTGAATTAGATTAGAGATCTGAGTTGATTTTAATGGTCTGGCTTCAGAAGAAAAATATTTCTCATCTGAGCTGTGGCGAGGTGGACTAACTGACGATGGGGTCTATAAACGTAGAAAAGTCAAAGCAAACGCTGCATAAAAAAATGTATCAGAAATACCTCCTTCAAACAAAATTAATCATGATAAAACTTCACATTAACCACACTCCTCTTGGTAGCTGTCAAAACTGATTAATAGCAAAGCGAAGAGGAGTGAGATGGCGAGAAGTAGGAAAGAAAGAAAAAAAAAAGTTGTATAAATATTAAGTGAGTCCAAATGGCAATGCATGTTGTCTTTGTATGCACATGATGTAAAGCCATTATGGAGTTCATGCGGGTCCCTCACAAATGAATAAATCACTGCCTTCGGACGAATTAATCAAAGTGCCCAGCTGTTGCTGTGCGTGGCTAACTGGCTGTGGAGGAAGAAGAGGCTGAGACTCCTTCCCCGGGTGTTTTGCTACCCTCACGTCCTCTCTAAGACCAGCAGCCCTGAAGTGGTAGATTAGGTTTGTCTTCCCCTGATTGATGGTTCTACTTTGCACATGATACTCAATCACCAGGTCAGATTCTTGTAATATTGATAGACCTCCCCATTTCTTTCAACACAAAGAAAAAAAAAAACTCCTGTGACCATTTACTGAATAAAAATGGACTTCTTTTTCTACAGGCAGTCAAAATGAAGTATTTAAATATCTTCATTTACTAAAAAAAGGTAACAATACAAAATTTCTGTAGAAAATACTTTTTTTATGAGAAATATATGGAGTTAAAAAGATAAATAAAAGATAAATAGTGGATTAAATTACATCTACACTTTTTCTCAGTGGATATTTTGATACACGTTGAGGTTTGAAGATGAAGAAATAAAGAGAGATTCAGTCTATGAGGGTTTTTGTATGTCTGGTTTGTGGTTTTATTTTACACATTTTCTCTAAAAGTTGGTTTTCTGGTCAGTGTGATGGACTTTCTTATCCATTACACAGTATCCTTATCGAGCATCAGTGCAAAGCAAAGATATCTGACTAGTTCCACAGTCATTCTGCAGCATGATAACAGACATATACGGCCTGAACGTGGATCATTCACAACATGAACAACACAAAATAAAGTCTAGCAACAGATGGTGGGGCTCCCACTGAGTCACAATCTCTACTTCATCAAGTCTGCCTGGGATTTTGTGATGACACAGAAGCAACCTAGTCATTTTAAATCTGTAAAAGAACCATGATTTGTTTTACAGGATACTTGAAACAACCTTTTTTTCTGTTGCATAATACTATATTTTAAAAGGGCTATACTTCTAGAGCCAAAAACTTTGTCGTTTTGTGTTTATTGCATAACTTTAGTCATGTGCCATTGTGCCATAACTCATACCTATAACCTTAAAATACACTGTAAGAATAATCCTAAAGCAAATTAGCAGGTGCCAACGTAATGGCAGTCATGCATGTGCCACAGCCGTCACCTGCTCTGCCGCTGGTGTCACGATGCACTTAAGGTAATAGAAACATAAGAAATGTCTCTTTCTTGCTCTTTCTCCTCATTTTCCCTGAACACATTTAGTGCTGTCATTTTTTTTTTCTAATTCCTGAATTGACTGTTAACCCTGCACTCTGCCCAGTGCTGTCTCTGTTGCTGAATACTGATATCCTGATGATGTCCCCCCCCCCTCGTCATGCAGGCGTGCAATAAACCACTTACATAAACCCCTCCTCTGAGACAGCCCAGAAAAACAGCTGACGTGCTCAAAGTTCCACACTGACTTTCTCGCTCTCTCCGGATGCTTATGATTTCCACCAGGAATGCTTTATTTGGATCCTTTATTACATGTGCTGTCCCAAAGTCTTGAAGGGCAGTTTTAATATGTGAATTCTCTGCTCTGTAGAGTGTGAAACAAGCATGAGGCACACTAAAAAATGTTGACATTTATGAGCACAGATGCATTTCTCTGGGCTACTTGTTGTTAGTTGATCAATAGAGGATGGCATCAGTAAAGATGTGCTAAGGTACAGTTTTATAGTGGCCAGGAAGGCATATTTAACAACTGTATACATGTAAAGCCTGTGATGCAATTTTCTTTTGAACCTATGAAATAGTTACTTGAATAATTTTTTGTGAGTGTTTTTTACGAGTGTGTAATTTTAAATGACAGACAAGCTGACAATACAAAAAGGAATATGTTTAAGAGTAACCAGGGAACCCTTACTGGCCTTGGATCAGGAACCAGCCTTTGTCTTTCTGAGCTTGCCCGGAGATCATCGAATTTTGATGATGTCTTCTTTGGACTTGGAGAGTGCCTGCAGAACTGCATTTCTGTGCACGTATTCCTCAACATAACATTAAGGCATTCATACTGCACCAAGTTAGTCCTTGTCTTTAATGTTGTTAATAGATTCTCAGGTTGCAACAAGAGCATGGAGGACTTCCTCAGATATGTGTCTTTGCTTCTCTCAGATGACATGGTTTTTGTTGTCTTCATCAGATCAAGTTGAGGGTAAAGCTGAAATTATTCAGCAGTGGTAGTGCATTGGAAGTCCACTGATGGCTTGACTACCTTCAAAGAGCATCTGTTGTTGATGGAAGCATAAAGTATGTGGTACCGGCTGTCTGTGGGCCATTTTTGCTTGTGCTGCTGTTGGTCCGTCACCCATCCGTGAAGAGGAGTGAAGTTATAACATACAAAGAACTGAAGTGAACCCAAGTGTTTAAAACAATGAAAAGTGTCCACTGTCTGTACTTTTCATACTGTATATTTTGATTTTTTTTTTCACACTTCTCCCATTCTTGTTCAGCCCCACCTTCTATCCTTTCCCTGTTCTGGTCCACTTCTCACCAGTCTACATCTAACATATCTACATCCACCAGTGTAGTTTGTATTTTGGAGGAGCTGCACAGGAGCACATTTGCAGGGGGTGAAACCCTTTCTCTGTACATGGAAAGAGTTTGGGGGATAAGATAGACAGCTTTCGTACTGGACCGTTGTGATGAAGAAGGAGGTGACTGGGCTCAGCCTTAGAGAGGAGTTTGGACATGTGAAGGAAGATTGGAGTAGAGCCGGTGCTGCTTCACATTGAAAAGAGCCAACTGAGGTGGTTCAGGGCATGTGATTAGGATGCCTCCCAGGCACATTCACTTGGAGATTTGTGGGCATGTCCAGCTGGAAGGAAGCTCTAGGGTAGACCCTCAGCTCAGTGGAGGGATTGGATATCCCCCTTCACCCCCTCCAACTACAGATAAGTGGAGGAAAATGTGATTATCTATTGTTATTTTATAATATTAAAGTTCATCACTGGGATATAACAGACTTACTACTTAGTTTCTAGCTAATAGTCTGTACAATAATTTACAACAGCAAAAACTGTGTAGTGAAGAAGACTTGGTCTTAAAAAATGTGTGTGTGTGTGTGTGTGTGTGTGTGTGTGTGTGTTAGAAGGCTTTCAGACTGCTAATATTCAAATGACCAGTCTGGAGAGAAAGGAACCTTCATCAGACCTTACCTTTTTTTTATGTTACTCTTTTCACGTGTATCTATGGCTGCATACCATTTTCTATTTCCTCTTTTCAATTCTCTTTCCCCTCCATCTTCACTGAAACTCCCACTCCACTCCTCACCATATGATGTGCCATCATTCACATCAAGAGAGCTATTCTCTTTCTGAATGGGATCATAATCGGTCCAGCTTTACTTTTAATAGCCCATGTGACAATACCTTGCATGTGCATATGGGTAAATGTGTGTGTGTGCGTGTGTGTCTTTCTATGTCTGACACCTCTGTGGCTGCATGGATGAACATGGGCAGATGTGCCCACTGGAGCAGAACTGCCTAAGCGTGCAGAGACTTAGACATTAATAAGATGGTGACAAAACTCACACTCTCCAATTAAAGAGAGTGAAGAGAGGCCATTTAAAACAGAGGGACTGGGAAGGATGAGAAATGACAAGGGTATCCTGAAGGGAAAGTGGTGGTAACAAAGAACTGGCTATTTATTTTTCAAATGTTCAATATAGTTATTCCTGTCAAAGAATGGAGATTTTAACCTAACTCTGTTTTAAAACTTTCTGGCTACTGACTGACAAATACACACATATTGGAAACTCAACTAGTCCTAATTTGAGGTATTTACATGTAGGGCTTCTGGAAGGCTTTACCTCCAGTCTCTCTGAAATCTGCCTCATTAAAGGTGTATGGTGCTTGAAGTGTCACAGGGACCAATGTAATATAACACCATTCTCACTGCAAGTGTCTCTGCTCTCCAGAATAATACCTATAAATCTGAAAATATGTGCTCTCCATCAAATTATTGTTGATAGGCAGACTTTCGAATCCTTCTCAGTCTGCTCTTAATCTCCATTGTGTCATGTATAGTTTTAATAATCTTCAAAAAACAAATTGCATAACACATACACTGTGGGCTACAAAGTGTACAATGTCAGCTACTTTTAACCACATGGAAATGTTGTCATTTATCTCTAGTGCATTCCTCCACTAGTCTAGGCTCTCTTTCTCTACTCTCACTACAGATCATAATGTCATTTGCAAACATCATAGCCAATGGAGACTCCTGCCTGACCTCATCTGTCATCCTGTGCATCACCAGTGCAAAACAAAAAGGGGCCCAGATATGATCCCTGATGTAATCCCACCCCCACTTTAAACCCATCTGTCACTCCTACAGTACACCTCACCATGTCTCACTGTCCTCATACATGCCCTGCCTCAGCTTCACATGCTTCTCTACCATCCTGACTCCCACGATCACCTACACAGTTCCTCTCTTGACACCCTATCATATGGATTTTAGATCCACAAAGAGCCAGTGCAACTCCTTCTTGTTTTCTCTATACTTATCCATCAATACTCGTCTTGGCATGAAGCCATACTGCTGCTCACTGGCTGTCAGCTAACCCAGTTTTAGAAACTCTTTCCTATATCTTTATGGTATGACTCTTCAACTTTATCCAGCTGTAGCTGCTACAACTCTGTACATCATTCTTTTCTTGAAAATCGGTACATTTGGTACATATCAGTACACTTTTTTTTCATTCCCCAGGCATCCTCTCACTCTATCAGATTGTGTTAAACAATGTGGTTGAAAAGTCAACTGCCCGCTCCTGTAGACATCTCCATACAGCCACAGGTGTGTGATGGAGCTGCCTTTCCACTTTTCATTCTCTTCATAGCTGCCCTCAGCTCCTTCATGCTTATTCCCTGCCCTTCCTGATTCACTAACGCTCTTCCAGTCATCATCCTCTCTCTCATTTTCTTTATTCATGAGCTCCTCAAAGTACTCCTTCCATTTCCATTTCTCACTCATTAGTACGTTCCCATCACCCTGCTGCACATCCTTTCCAGCTCAAGCTCTCTGCCTAGCCAATCGATACAATTGCTTTTCTTCTTCCTTAGCATATAACGTCTCGTACAACTTATCGGAAGCCCTTTTTTAAAATGAAAATACAGTAATACAGACATTTCACTTTGTGCAATACAGAGATTGTGCCAACAAGAGGAAGGATAAGGTATCCTGGGATTATAAGTATCAATCTAATAAAGAACAAGATGTTTCAATCTCAATTAAAGTTGTCAATTAATTGGAAGAAAACACTCTTCTAAAACAGCAGCTTTTTAAAAAGCTACTTTTATCCCTGGCCATAAACTGACTAAACTTGTTTTGAGGCCTTATAAAAATTCATCATCAGTAGGGATGGGTATTGATAAGAATTTCACGATTCCGATTCCATTTTCGATTCTCTTTAACGATTCGCTTCTTTATCGATTCTCTTATCGATTCTTATTTTTTAAAAAAGGCGAACACACAGGTCGATTAGCTTTGAACTTTGTTTTATATCTTATCTTTGAACAAGACATAAATGTAGGAGTAGCATGACCTTACAAACCCAACAGTGAGATCTTAAGAGATCCACAGCCTACTGCTCCTCGATGGGGTGCCACGAGGACCCCAGAAAAAAACAAGTTGTAAATGTAAAATAATAATAAAATAAATATTCTTTTGTAGCAATAACAAAGTATAACATAAATTATTCAGTGGCAATTACACAAGAATGTCCAGTAACATTTACACTCTCCTTTTTAAAAGTATATATGAGCTGGGCACTCAAAAATAAAACTATATCAGCCAGCAACAAATACAATCAA
>VUQR01030653.1:0-10138 GCA_015108515.1 Hemichromis elongatus
GCTTATACGGACCAATACCTCCTCTTTGACTCCCATCACCCTCTGGAACACAAACTTGGAGTAATCAGGACCTTACAACACCGGGCAGAAAATGTTCCCTCCAAGCCTGAAGGGAAAAAGAAGGAACACACACATGTAAAGGAAGCTCTAAAAACATGTGGGTATCCTAACTGGGCCTTCATCAAGTCAGCAAAGACACACAGAAAAGAAGATCAGACACCAGCGAAGGATGACAAAAAAGACAAACGCAACAATATTGTCATCCCCTATGTAGCCGGAGTATCAGAGAAACTCAGGAGAGTCTTCTCCAAGCACGACATCCCAGTTTACTTCAGACCCAGCAACACACTCAGGCAAAATATAAGATATAGCTACTGTCAGCTGCTCCCTTGTCACAAGGGACTGTCACAGTGGGATCCTCTGCATGTTTGGTTTGGCAGAGTTTTATACCAGATGTCCTTTCTGACGCAACCCCAAAGGGGATTTGTGTCTCTGGCTATAATTGAACCAGCAACCATTTGGCTGCCAAGCAAATGTGTAAATCATTACACTATAGAGCCATAGATATTTCATAAAGATATCATGATGAAAATATTTTTAAAAAACACATTTGGTTAAATTGATCTTGTATCCCTCCATCAACCAGAATGAGTCAGTATCTCTTGTTGTGTAAATCAGCTTGGGAGCAACACTAGAAAATATCTAAAACAGGAAGTGGTTACACACAGGAAGCATGGCCAATCAAAATCAAAGTGCCATACATGACGAAGTAAAAGTTAATAGGGGGAGTGGGCATTGGCAAACACCGGGAAATCTTGACAACATTATTTGAGTGACAACAAAACTGAGTGACACTGGACACAGACAACACAGGGCAGAAAATTACCAACAGGGGGATATAATAGTTTGAGGAATAGAAGAGTGAAGAATGAAAGAAGTTCACTTAAAAGAGATCACACTCATAGTTATGTTTCATTGTGACAGTGCCCTCTAGTAGAACAGTTGCTTTGAATAAAGCAAATGGGAGAAGTGGGGTGATGCAATTAATAGCAACAAAACTGTGTTAGGGAGGTCTGAGGCAATCAATAATATAAATATATAAATTTATCATATTTTGATATAAAATATGTTTTACGTTACAAGCTATATTTTGACTGCTGTATTTCTTTTTCAGTTCTTAAATATTTCTAAAACATGTCATTGTGGATGGATAAATCACATGACTCAGTTGTGCTGCATGATCCATTCTGACTCCATTTCCTTGGCGTGGGTACAAGATAAAATTACTGACAATGGGTTATAAATAAATGTATATTCCAGTATTTTAGTACGTCCTCTCTCACTGTCTTTATACCAGGCACTCTGTGTGAGGTATTCTGTGCCAGAGCTTACAGCCTTAGTGCCACCATGACTGTGATATATGGCCACCTCTCCTTCAGTAATTAGGTCTAACCGTTATGATTCACTGAAGCTGGCAATTCAAATTAAAAGCAGTGCATTAGCAGTCCACGCTAACATAATTAGCTACACTTTGAAGGCAGTATAATCACAGAGCAGGAACCCCTGGGCCCCCTTGCCAACACACAGGGTTAGCAACACTGAAGTGATTAAAAACCTGTCATGTATGAACGAGGAAGAAGAAATCCAATGGATGTTAGACTAAGTGGCAAACAGCCTTCTTATTTGGCAGGTGATTCATACAAGTGGATTACGTACTGTAAAAAAATCCATCAGTTTATCCAAAGTCGTGCTACTGAGTATTCTTATATACAAACTATGAAGAAAATGAAAGTAGATTTCACAAGAAAGCAACACCTTTGCCATTAGCAATAGTGAATTAACACCTGACTCATTTGTATAAAACTATGGAACTTTGAAGCTGTTAGCATCCAGTACAATACTGGTAACCAATTCAGAATAAGGTATTCTAGAAAATGTCTTTAGTCCTTACAGAATTTTGGCCTGCTTGAACTGTTTGGGTACCAAGATTGAAGTGTGTTTATATATATATAAAAAAAAAAAATACACAATGCCACAATGTATGAAACTTAATATGATTTCAAAGTCAAGTCGGTAATGAGTTCAAGAGTCTGATGACTTGTGGGAAAAAGCTATCTCGCGCTCTGGAGAATCGGGCCCCGATGCTGCAATAGCGTGTGCCGGATGGAAGAAAAGAAAAAAGTCCATGTGAGGGGTTAAGCACGATGCAGGAGGCCTCACTGATGTAACGCTTGTGGAAGATGTTTTGTAGCAGAGGAAGAGATGTTGCAATGATCTTGGCAGCTGCTTTAGCAATCCATTGTAGCTGGCTGAGATCGCCGACTGGTCAGAATGCTCTCTATGGTGCCTTTGTAGAACACAGTGAAGATGGGAAGAGGAAGGTTAGCCCCCATCAGGGCTAACAAGGGCCAAGTGAGGTCATCTGAGATGTGAGCTCACAGGAACTTGATGCTGTTAACAGTCTCTACCATGGAACTGGGGATGCTGAGTGGTGTGTGGATAGAACGAGTCCTCCTGAGGTCGACGATCATCTTCTTGGTTTTGTCCACATTCAGTGACAGGTTATTCTCGATGCACCAGAACACCAGCTTCTGAACCTCATCTCTGTACACCGACCTATCGTTCCTGCACTTACTGATGTAGCAAGTCACAGATTCAGTGAGCTCGTCCAGGTCCATTTTGGGTGGCTGCCTCTTTAAACATGTTCCATTCTGTGTACTCGAAACAGTTCTGAAGTGCTGAGACAGCCCTATTCAGCCATATGTTTTCAGGAAGGTCTTCAGCAGTTGGCAGCAGCATCACAGTGGCATGGTCAGATGAGCCGATCTGTGGGCGCACAGCTGCCTTGTAGGCCCCATGCATTTTGGTGTAAACTTTATCCAGGCAGTTCTTCACTCTGGTTGTAAAGTTTAGGTGTTGAAGGCATTTGGAAAGGACTGTTCTTGGTTTGAATAGTTGAAGTTGCAGACTATGACAAAAAAAGCTTCCGGGTGTGCAGTCTGGAGCTCGTTGATAGCTTGAGACAGCTCTGCTATTGCCATTTTTGCATTTGTTGGGAGACACTACTATAACAAGTATAGAAGAAAACTCTCTCAGTAGATAGAACAGGTGGCACTTTATAATTAAAAATTCCACCTGTGGTGACAAGTAGAGACTCACTTCAGCTGAGTTCGTCTACTACAGTTTGTTGATTCCATTTCATTGTCCTGGGAGCAAATGTTGGGGAGCAGAATGGATGGAAGTACTAGTTGGAACGGGTTAGCCTTCAGCCTAGCACTAGCCCTGGCGTGCTTGCTTCGCTTTTGTTAACCTGCGCAGCGCTTGTGTTTCGGCCAGCTGCGCCTTGCTGTCTTGTTAAGGGGTTAATTTTTACTATGTAACTTTGCACTGTTCACTTTCTGCTATAACAAAAAAAAATTCCTATGTGTGGGACTAATAAAGGTTATCTTATATTAATGACTAACCTCGTATTGTGGATGGATTATCTCAGTTGTTCTGACTGAAGTTTGGTAAGTTTATATCATCTTTCCATACGATTGCATTTGTCAAAAACCATCGGGAACTTTAATCGCTTGGAAAAAAGTTAGTGTTCATCCTCCAGCTTTACTGTGTTATGCTTTATGTTTTGCTAACATAGCTGTGTCGCTAGCAATCACGTAGCATAGCATTATATACCAGCTAGCCTAACTTCTGCCAAATTTTTTCTCTGTTTTGCATTGAAATGCAGTTTAAATGCATCCCCCCCCCAGAAATGAAAAGAGCTTTACAATATTCGTGTCCATGTCTATTATTTGCTTCATGAGAAATGTGGTTGAGATTGTGGCTAAGCATAAAATAACTGGTTCAACATCCATTCGTCACCAAATTGTTACAGCTTTTAGATCCATAAAAAGATATAAGAACGTGGGCAACAGGTTCATCTTCTCTATTCTTGTACTAAAGTCCAGAGTCAGTGAAGACCAGCAAGTTATGTCCTCCTGAGTTGAGTGCAGCAGATTATCAAAGTGAACAGACTCTTAAAATCCTGTGAAATATAAACTTCAGGATACTTTATCTTTTTTGCATCCCATTTATGATTATAATTTTGTCTTATTGAATTGCATGGAGAGTAGTTAATAGTAAAACCTGTCTTTTAGTAATATTTAAATTATAACCAGACAGAGCCCCAAACTTTTTCAGAGTTGACATGAGCTCGGAGAGTGACATGTCAGGATTCTGGAGGTATGTAATGATATCGCAGCAAAAAGAGCAATTACATGTTCAGTACTGGATATGGTAATGCCTTTTAATTCTGTGTTTTGTCTTATTGCCAGGGCTAAAGGCTATATAAAGAAAGCAAGGGGCAAAGCCCATAGCCCTGCCGGGTGCCTCTATTCAATTAAAAACTAGAGAATAGATGTTCATTTATCTTTAACCTGGCCACTGTATAATGATTGTATACATTTAATGAATTTATTGTTGAATCTTAGACGCTCAGACCCAATCTTAGACTCAGTCAAAGGCTTTTTTGTGTCTAGGCATACTAATGCCATGCTCAGTTTTGGATTCTTTTCTTCTTCTATAATATGTAGCGTTAATCTAATACAGCCATGTGTTTGACAGCTTTTTCTGAAGTCCGTATCAGACAGGCTTCATGTATTAAATCCAGCAAATGGACTTCTAGTCTTTTAGAGATTATTGAGGTAAATAATTTGTAATCTACATTCAAAATAGAAATGGGGCAGTAAGATTTGCAGTATACTTTATTTTTACCCTCTTGTAAGATAGATAATACCGCCTCGTGCCAGGATGGAAGTATTTCTGCATTATCAAGTGTCCAATTAAAAGATTCGAGTAAAGTGGGGGTAAGTTCCTTTTTAAATATTTTGTACCACTCGTTTGGAAATCAATCACTACCAGGGCACTTATTCATTTTTAAGTTACTGATTGCAGTATCTGATTCTTCTCCAGTTATATGTGCACATAAGGCTTCATTTTGTAAAAATCCAAGAGAAGGAACATCTAAAGAGGATAAATATTGAATAATGACATTTTCTGCTATTGGTGCTGGACACGAGTACAATGACTGATAGCAATCATTAAAAGCTATGTGAATTTCTACAGGATCATATATCAAGTTACCGTTTGGAGGAATATACACATTAGCAAGTGTGATTACAACATTATTAACTCTCCCTTTTAACAATTAGATATCCTTGTCACCAACCTCATCAAGGAGATCAAAGTTTAGTAGATTAGAAATAAGAGTTGTTACTCCTCTTTGTCTGCTATTGGGTGCTAAAGAAAGAACTGTAATATCTGGGAAATTTAAATTTAGCTTGTTCCTGTTTTGACAAATGTGTCTTTTGTAGAAAAGCCACGTGTGAGCCATCCTTTTTCAATTTCTTCATAACTCTTTTCTTTTTAAGTGGATTACCCAAGCAATTAACATTCAGGGAAGCTATTTTTAAATAATTCAGCATTTAACAAGACAGTAAAAATATGCATAACTGGAAGAGTGGCCCCCAAAACATAACAAAACAGAAATAAGGGAAATGGTGAAGAACTGACTTCCATAACTAGAAGGGACTCTGGCTCCCCAACAAGGACCCTGTTGGTGGGTCGGGGGGAAGCCTCTCGAAGTTAGAGCGCACAGAAAGAAAAGTAACTGCATTTATAAACATAAACACCACCATCCTATAAGTCCAACGTATAAGAAAATAAACAGAGAACAGTCTCTCCCACCTGGCTGATGAATGAAGTGAGACAAAAAGGAATCAAAAGGGGGTTTGCGTTAAAACTAAACCACTGGATCTCTC
The DNA here is from genome assembly GCA_015108515.1 of Hemichromis elongatus. Classification (NCBI taxonomy): domain Eukaryota; kingdom Metazoa; phylum Chordata; class Actinopteri; order Cichliformes; family Cichlidae; genus Hemichromis; species Hemichromis elongatus. Next base: position 5,799 of record VUQR01030653.1, read on the forward strand.
GAAAACCTTCTTTATGGCTGTGTATTCTTTGCATTTTTTGACTATTTCAGATGGATGATCATGGTCGGAATAGAAGAAACTGGCAGTGGTATCTCTGAGTATTTGCTAGCGGCTGCGTTGTTGGTAGCATTAGCTTGTGTCCCGGTAAAAGACCGACGAGGATCAAAGACTACTCAGGAACACGGCTCATCTTTAACACTTTATTTTCAGAATATTGCGTATAAAATATTATATAATAATAATAATAATAATAAACCCATTACTATTAGCCAAAGCGCTTTGGGAGACGAGGACCGCCGACACCAACCCCCCGGAACTCGTCTGGCTTCGTTTCAGCCCCCCCCTCTTCGCCCAGCCACGGGGATGTCTCCCCCTGGAGCTGTTTACACTTTCACACTCACTCGGCCCAGGTGCCTCCCTTCCCCCAAACAGCACATAGGGAGTTCTCCTGTTTCTTTGTCTGCAAACCTCATAGTAAGACACAACATATATATTTGACCTCAGTGCTCTAATACTGTAATTTCTGTGATTCTATGCATATATACTGCTTCACTACATTAATAATACTACTAACTGAACAAAACATAACTTCATATAACTGTAATTCTCTTCACTTGGTCCAGCTGAGAGTTAGCTTTGGTGGTCAATGACCTTTTATCTTGCTGTTTTTGCATATTTCCCCCCTCCCTTAATGCCCAATAGGAGTGGTAACCCTTTCGATGTGAAGTGAGTGGAAAACAATCCAAGATAACGAGTTGGGAAGGGATAACCAAAAAGAAGGTGGGAGAGTGACTCCTTGACGTAACCGTTTACTCCATTGAGACTGAATCACTCGTGAATCAGCTTTAATGATTTACTCCCCATGAAAGCTGCCTCCCGCCTCTTGTAAAAACTATATAATCAATGTTGAAGCACTTGAGATGATCACTCAGCTATATTTTTTAGCTTGTTGATCAGGTCACGTTACTGTGGACAGAAAGCTGATGACATCACCAAATACTGTGGTTTAATGAATGATAGTTTTACTTTGGCATGTCACTAACAGTAATAACGTTTATTCACTTATTAAAAACAATGTTTGTCCTCATACTTATGGAGTTTCTGACTTTGCACAAATTCCTAAACAGTTAATGAAATACTTTTGTAAACCCACTAGAATTAAAATTTAAAGTGTGCACTTCAGTCTTGTCTGTTTGATTTAAATGCCTCTGTGGTGGAGAACAGAGGCAAATTTACAAAAACATTGGTCAATGTCCAAACTTAACTATAATACTGGCTACCTCAATCATATTATGGTAGACTGAAGCTACTGTGAGCAAAGGGAAAAGTCAGGTGTCAGAAAATAATAAGCAGGTGGCAGGCAGCAAAGTAAAACTGTGTGAAAAATAACAGGTTGTTATTATTTTTTTTTTCCTTGTCACAGTGTTGAGTGGAGAGTTTCAGTTAGATTAAAATAACTTTTGATTTCTCTCTTTTCAGCAGTCCAACCAACTGTTCTGAGTTTCTCACCTTGTGGTTGAACAGAGAGAGCTGCTGCATGGTCAGTGTTAAAATGAATCTGATGCTGACAGTGTTTTTGTGAATATTTATTCCATTTACATCTCTAATGTTTTAAAAAATAAATGTCTCATGAGTCCTCATTAAAAGCGAAGGTGTTTTCAACACCTCGGTGCAGTTCTCAGCAATTTTACTGGTAACAGCCAACAACAGCATCATAAATCCTTAGTAAATATCCTCCTTAGTCTTCTTTATAGACAGGATTAAGTGTAAATGTAGACTTTACTTTTCCCTCATAGAATTGGGTGAAAATGTATTTATTTATTTTTATTTCATGTAATTAAAACTAAAGCAATTGTCTTACTCATAGTTCTGTTGAGCATTAGTTCAAACATTAGTGACACCAACATTGGTTATAGTCTTTATATGCCCTTCTTTCCTCAGTGTTTCCCTCGTGGCTCTGTTTCACCTGATGTTTATCTTATTATTGCTTTGGGCCTCTGGGCTTGTGTGATCAACAGGTTATTTCTACTGCACAGCACTATCTACATTAAGCTTTACTGTGGGGAAAAAAAACCAAAAAGACAAAACTGCCCTACATATCTGCCTCATTCCTTTAAAGGAATGGCCATGTATGCTTTGCTGTCACCATAGTTTGTATCATTTTATTCAAGTCCATACTGTACATTTACCAATATTAGCTTTTAGCCCTAAAAGGCCTGCATACATAACCGGTTTATCTGTAATTCAAGGGACAGTTTTCAGAGTAGTAATCACGACAGTTTTAGGAAAACATTTGGGTGACAATGTAAACTGTGCACAAAAGACTGACATAGCAACATGATTCAGCCATTGGTTTTTGACTCCACATTTTGAAACCTCAGCATTAGCATTTGGCTTTTGTCATGTTGTTTAGGATGGTGGTGTTATCAGTCAGTGCTGCAAGCTTGATTAACACCTGCATTCATAAACAGCAGACAGACAAATACCAGAAGCTCCAGTCAGAGCAAAGGAGACCTAGCAGACTGTTTTGGGACAATCATCAAGTGACCAAACCTCCAACTCGCCTAACTTGGTTTCCAGTGCCTGATCATAATGTCGAACAGTGTCTGATTGCCGTTTAGTGCTGAGTGTGTAGTCCACAGGCAGTTTATCAGAGTCTTTCATAGTAAATGTTGTGTACTTTTGGTAAAGCTGATGAGATTTTGTTTTACTGAAATATCAATCCCCACCTATTTGAACATATGTGGACCAGTCAATTAATGCTGTGAATGTGATCTGCTGTATCTACATGTCTTTGTTGCTATAGAAAAAAAATAATTTGTGGAAATAATCAAAAGAAAGAATGAACGTGTGACCTTCAGCTCAGTGCTCTGTCTTGATGATGAGTCTGCTGATGATGGTGCCACATTCTTTCACTGTTTGAAAATGTTTACTTGCTGAACATGATTTGCCTGCACTTATTTCAGACTTGCAGAATCTACACTCTGCCTGTTCAAATCAAATCAAATCACTTTTATTGTCACATCACATGTGCAGGTACACTGGTACAGCACATGTGAGTGAAATTCTTGTGTGCAAGTTTCACAACCAACAGAGGTGTGTAAAACACAGTACAATAACATAAGAACAAGCAAAATATAAGAATGGGTAAAACTGTTAATTACCCATCCTTGATATCAAGCCTTTTCATCTGGATTTACTTAATGCACGCATTTGATTTTGTGTCCAATCTGAGAGAAAAGACATATATTATTTTTATATATTTTTAGTAAATTAAGAATATTCAGTTCTTCTAATTATGTAGAACATACTGGTATCTAATCATAGCCTCATGATACAATATGACTACTCTATCTCTACCTTTAAAATTTACAAGCTTTAATACTTGCAGCTCAGCTGTGTTAATTAAAGTCACATTAGCTTAATCATCTTGTAAATAAGGACTCATCTGTTCTTGCTTACTTTGGACTTTTGATCAGCTTGGGGACATCATGGTAGCTTGGTGTATTTACAACCGAAACCACCTTAAATATTTAGTAGTGGTTGAGCTGTGAATCCAGTTCATGATATTTGTCTTGTTATCCCCTCTCTTTAATTACGAATTAAAAGACATTAAACATCCCCACAAGCTCAGAGTCTGTCATTTGTGCTCTTCAGTAGGTCATTCCATCTTGGGTATTTGTTTAATCTTACTTACTAAGGCTATTTATCAAAATATAAGAAAAGAAGATTTAAACCGGTCATAAATAACTGGAGAAATTAGATTCTGTTTATACTTTTTAAACAAAAATGTTCAAAAAGTGTAAACCTTTCCTAGAGGAAAAAGCAGAGTCCATCAGCCCAGTGGGAGGCGGAGGCCCTGGGCCAGCACCACTTGATCGTCTGGCAGAACATGTGCAGGCTTAAGTCTATCGATAGAAACAACTTCCTGCTGACCTTCAAAGTCCAACCGGCTGAATAACCCTAAACGGGCCATCATACAGTGGTCTCAATGGAGGCCTCTGTTCATCGTGCCTGACGAAAACTAAGTGAGAAGAGTCCAACGACCTCAGAAAAAAAGTGTTGGGCAGGTAATGGTGCACCAGGCCAGGAACGGAAACGAGTCTCTTGGGGGGCAGAGAGACAGCACAGAGGTATCAAAAGAGGCGTGTCTTAGGCAGGAGTTCCCCAAGGACCCAGAGGGCCTGGCTACGAACCAGTTCAGCCGCAGAAACCCAGAGGCCTTCCTTTACTGTTCAGTTCAGTTCATTTTTATTTCAAACATGTGCCTTAACAATAATTTCCAAATATCATTTCATTATTTGTTTGAAAAGGAGTAGGCAGAAGTATTTACTTATTTG
>VUQR01030654.1:0-10427 GCA_015108515.1 Hemichromis elongatus
TATCAACCCCCCCCCCACACACACACACACACACACACACACACACACACACACACACACACACACACACACACACACACACACACACACACACACACAAAGAAGTCAAGTCAGCAATATAAGAGACAGGAAATGTCAAGTTTTATGCACCACCTAGATGCCAGCTCGCCCTACCATAGTGATCTTGGGTATTGGACAGGAACTTGGACACTGATTTTGTTCCTCTTGGCCCCCTCCACTCTCAACACAGCAAGGCTTTTAAAACTTCCTCAAGCAGGTCATGCAAGGCCATCAAGGCTGCATCAAAGTTGCTGTGAGATGTGCCAAATTTGGATACTTATAAATCTAATTCTTCACATGCAAATAAGCTGAGTTTTACACAAACACTCTTCAGCCATTCGGCCAGCCTTTTGCAAAATTTTGCACACATCACATTCAAACTTCCTTCATTACAGCTAATACTCTTAAAAGTCCAGACCACGTTTTGGACAGTGTTAGTCCAAAGTGAAAAGGACAAATAGACAATGGAGTATAATGAAGCCTCCTGAAGAGTTTCAGTATATACTCCCATCAGAGCTCACTTGGTTGTGAAAGGCCCCAAAAAGTGTATCAGAATATATTTGGTCATGTTTAATAGAAGCAAGAATAAGAACACAGTGCTAGATACTGTATAGGTCGAGCTGTCCCTTTGGGGCGCAGCAGTGATGTACTCTTATTAAAATCTCCTGCTTTGTTTTCACTGGTGGGAAAAATCCAAAACCTAGTGGTGGAATTAAAAGTGTTAGATGTGTAACTGAGGTTATTGTTGGTTTCTTAGTTGTTTAAGAATATTGATGCCTATAGTAAATAACAAAAATACTGACAGCTGCCAGTGCTGCCCCTCAGCCTCGTAGTAGATGCGCCTATGATATCAATTTGGAATTCAAGGTGACATTCTCTTCGTATTATTGCATTCACAAAATCTGGGAAAACCTGACCTCTGACCTCAACAAGGTCAAAGTCACCGAGAATGGAACTTATCCGAGATTTTTAGCAGACGCACTGACGATATCTCATTGCTTCACTTTTGCGATATCGTGTTCACAAAGTTGGGTATTGACGCTGCTCAAACAGCAAACGGCATCAGTCTCTTTATACTGACGTCAGGGTGTCGACTGTAGATTTAATGCTCCATGAACCACAAGTATATTTAACAAAATTCACTGACACTCGAATTACACAGTCAGACTCAAACTTGGTAATTCTTTAGGTACTTTTTGGCTGCTCCTATATTTACAAATGGTTTGTACTGGCACAACCCGACACAACCCTCCCCTTAGAAAAAGGCTTTGAGTACACTAGCTTGTAAAACCCCCCCCAAAGGTTTGTGTCTCCTTCCAAAGTTGAACTGTGGATGCCTCTAATAAAACACAGTGGAATCATAACATGCCTTTTCTGTGAAGTTGTAACAGACTATCCAACTCTACTCCCTCCTAATCGTTCCATGAATCCCACTCCCACTCTTCTTCCTGCCCAAGGTCTCCTGCAACATCAGTGGAGCCATCGCACAGCGCAGCCAAGAGTGCCTTTACGTTCAGAGGTGTACATTAACTTAATGGTTCAATTGCATGTGTAATAAAAGTTAATGAAGTTAAACATTTATGGAAATAAAGCACTGTGAAAGTGCAGCACAATTAACAGCTGCTCTCAAGAGCAATAAAAAGTGTTAAAACTGGTGTTTGAAGGCTGAGAGGGGCTCAGTTAAATACGTGATGAAATATGCTTTGTGGTCTGACTGAGTAAGCTTAAAATGTCTTATCATTTTATTTCATTTTTGACTGCAGGTTTTTTTCACCACTAAAAGAGATGTGATTTTTGCTATAGTTTGATTGGAAAGAAAATCTCAAGTGTTTTAGTTAAAAACTAAATACAATGAAGAAGAATTGTGTAAAACTCCCCATGACCATGTGCATGCGTGCCATGCACGCCCATAAACAGTGTGAAATATAGAACAGCGAAATAATGAATAATTCAAGGTGAGCACACACACCAACTATCATCGGTTTTAAATTGGAAATACTAGTTGTCGTCAAAAATCATTCAGGGCACATTCACTTTCACGGCTAATATGATTGTGTTGTGTGTTCACTTTCTTAATAATCAAATGTCCAGATCCGACACAGAGTGATTAGCTTCCGTGCACGCCAGGATAAAACAGACACAGGAAGCGGGATAAAAATTCTTGGAACGTGGCCCCTGTTGGCTGACAAAAGAAACTGTTTTGATAACATACAATGGGGAAAAGCATGCACACCGACTCTCACAGACACACCTTCACCCCCACGGGCAATATGCACTGTCTGCCATGCACAAAAAATAAAAATAAAAAAAATTCTGTGGGATATTTTTAACCACACACACCCATGTACATTCTTGCATAAGTTTGTCTGAACTGCAAATCCCGTATGAGTTGACAGGTCGGCGCAGGGTGACTGAGGAGCAGCACAGGATTTCAAATTTCAGCCATGATTCAGTCAAAACAGGAGGTCAAACACAAATGCAGGTAATTCAGTTCACAGAAAAAGGTGCCTTTGAGTCACAGTTGTTGTTGGCTCCGGTCACACTGTGTCTCTGGTTACAACCATGCTGTGAAAAGGTTGACTACATCTTGTGCAAGTTCTGTCCTTATCAAGCTCGTGTGAGTTATGTAAAGCCATAGCAGTTATGTCACTAAAGTCAATGAAATTCCAGTGTGGAAAAAAGATAATCAGCCCCAGTAGCGGCTTCATTAAATAGGGTAACAATAACTTATCTAGAGTTAACACTCTTTCTTAATATCAAGTTGCTTCCAAATTTGGGATACAGAATCAAACACTATTCATAAGCTTTGGGGCTTTTTTTGTTATGGTTATTGAACAGACAGCCACTTAGGCTCCTAGGAAGAAACTGAAATTGCAAGTCTTCAGTTTTTTGGACTCAAGATCCATCCTCCAAACATTCTCCTCTTTATCACAGTAGGTACTTTGCTCATTTTGTGTTGGGACGGGTATACACTTAGATTTGCATCCAAGTCCCTGAATATGCAGATCTATGATGTGAAAACCGGACAAGACAAATTAGAGAAGTATGTGTTCAGGCCAAATTCAATTAAGTGATCACCGGACTTTAAGGCCTTGTGCAGCAGAAGATTCCCAAAGGCCAAGAACTTTATTCAGGTGGTAAAATATAATTTTCCAACAGCTCAGATTAAAATCTTCTAACTTTTAAAACCACCAATGTAGTCAATGAAATAGCCCACATGTTTAACTGACAAGTGCTTAGCATAAGCAGATCTTTTTTTTGTCAACCAATTTCCATCCAGTGTTTCTCATGTTAGTTCCTGAAGCGTAACTGTATAAAAGACCTTGCATGCCAACATCCCAGCACTAAGGAGCACCTAAAACTGCCTGGCTCAGTCCTTATCAAACCACGTGGGTTTAAGTTAGGTGTCTAAACCTCCAAATGGTAGGAGAGAACCAAAGGCAATGTCATCAATTCAAAAATTAAGTAATTAGACTTCTACTCTTGTAGTAACACTTAATTTTCAAGTAGTTGCATTTCTGTGCATCATCATTATTGGATTTTAGTCACGATTTCCCCAACTTCTGAATGCTACAACAATCCTGATCTGAGTGCACAGTACCATGCATGGTCCCCTCGCTCTTCCTTTGAAAGATCAGTCGAAGCAAACCAGCCAGTGCTGAACTGGTCCCTCTGCCTGTAGGCCGGCTGTTATGTGGTGGTTCTTAATCCAGCTGCCTCTGTGGTGAATGACACCAGCTTTCTTCAGGTAAAGTGGTCCAATAAAGAAACTGAAATGTAAAATGCAGATGGAATACAAAGCTTGTTCTGCTCTAGAGATATGCTTCAATGAGGAACCTGCAGCCTCAGTGAGGTTACTGAGGCTGCAGAGCAGAACAACAGCTACGATTATTGACAGGGTGCAAGACTCACTGTAAAGACATCTGATGATTACTCATCACGCAGTTGTCACAAAGAAGTTGGAAGTTGAAGTATTAAATATATGGTATAATTTAATAATTCATTTGTGGATAGTCGCATGTACCTACAGTTGTGCAAACACACATGCGCATGCATCCGATAACCATCGTCAACAAAATGAAATTCTCTGGGAAACACTAGTATACCACAGAACAGCGGGACTTTCTTTTAAAGGCCCAGATGAACAGAATCAAAAGGCTTTGAAAGCATTTAAAAGTTTCTTGATGAATCTGTGGTCCTAAAATGTGAATCTGGCTCCAGTTGAAAACCACTTCTTAATAACACACTCTTCTTGGTAGAAAGGATTAATAGACTGACAAGCCTGGAAATACCTCGCCGGGTCCATGTTAAAGTCCAATATGGGAGGAGGAATAAACACAAACAGTGGGAAACAGAGGAAGAAAAAAAATCAAGAAGGGAAACATTTGGGGAGCGATTTGGGGTTTCTGACATCAAATGCCAACCGCTGTTCAACCCAAGATGCCATTCTGCATGGCATTCTCAGCCACATTCATGATCGCCAACCCTAAGTTTTAATTAAGTAAGGAGGCTTCAAACGCAACGGAAACTCAAAAGACCCAAAAACAAGAGGGCAGAAATAGGCCTTCTCAGATGCACCCCTTGAAACTCGGATCTGACCAAAGAAAGAAAACAAACAGACCCATCCAGAACAAAGACATTATTGGTTGAAAGCCTATCATTATGCTGAGCATAGTCAGAAATGGGCATTTGGCTGAGCCTGAATGCCTGGGTTAATTGATCCCAGATGAACGGGCTGTCCTGGACTCATTGTCCTGGCCACAAGGGCAAGAGAGAGGGCACAGACGGCAAATAATGCCTGTATTGATATTAACGGTATTAGTTGCTGAAAAGAAGCAGAGAAGCATGGTCCTTTCAAAAGAGTAGTTTGGTGCAAGACCACAAAATCTATTTAACATGGTTTACACGCAGTTCAGAGACTAAATTACAAGCATGCAATTAACAAGGGACAAGGATTGGGTAGGTGGAAACCAACTGTGCCTCGGGGGTCAAGTCACCTTGTTTAACGACAGGCACTTAAACAGGTAAGATAGTAGCAGAGACAGATAAATAGTTCCAAGTTGTTCCTCATCATCAAAAGAAAACCCTTTATGGGAGGTTGGGGAAAAGGAAAATGCCTCACCCGTTTTCAGATCACAGTTTTTGAAGATCTCTTGTGAGGTGCTTTATTTGACAGGGGCAAGGTACATTAAGTGCATTAGCCTCATCTGTCTTTCATATTTACACGTTTACTACAGTAAAGTATTATTTAAAATCTGAAACAAACTTTAATACCATGCATCTCTAAAAGCTGAGATTTTTCAGCAGACAGGGAGGACCGGGAACGCCCAGGCCAGTGTAAACACAACAACTGCCAATGATGCAGGACATTTAAGGTGAAATCTGAAACTGTTTATGACTCCAAGAATAGAACGCAAGATCAAAAGGTGAGAGATAAGACAGGAAGCCTTGCTTTATTGATATCATTATCAAGAAGGAAAAAAAAGTTTAGAGAAGGGAAACAAGTCAAGGTAAAGAGCACACAGAAGGTGAAGACTACATTCTGACTGAGTTGAAGGGCCAATCAAGGAGGTTTGCTGTTCTCACATCTTCCAAGTTTCACCAAGTCTCAATGGTAATGAGTGAACTAGACAAGCACAACACACACATGCACACACCTGCTCTCACCTGCTTGTTTCTTTTCTATTGTTGCACTTGAACAGATATCATTAATATTTATCATCTTGGTTTCTGTTTAGATTTGTGTACAGTGTAGACGCAGTTGTCCACACTTAAATTCAATTTGATTTTAAACTATATTTTTTGCACCACATTAAACTGGGAATTTTAGTGGTCACAGTTAGTTAGCCAGCTAGGAGCTGCTGTTCTAGATTAATGAAAGTGTTTGTAGGTGCTTTTTACCACAAACCCCACTAAAGAAGGCTCAGTTATTGTGTCATCATAGTCTCAATTTGTGAAAGATGGAAAAAGAGAGACAAGAATGATCAGTGGGAATCTGCTCCTAGTTGCTGCTATTGCAAGCATTCTGCTCTACAGGTTAAAGCAAAACTGTTATGGCTCATGTCTAGCTTTGTATTTTGATTTTTAGATTCTATTAGAGTAGCTTTGCATGAATCACAGTTGATCCTTAGCACCTGTTACTTGTCTTTAGTGCAGTTCAACTTTAAGCAAGCTTTTTTCCCCTTTTGCAAGCAGAACATGGGAGGGGCCTTGTGATGACCACATTAAAGATATCTTCTCTCACTTAAAACTTTAAAGATCCATCAATAGAGGGAAAAAAAACAAACACAGGTAGAAGAAAACAAACAAACCTGAAAAAAAGTCTTTCATAAAAAATAAAATACAGTTGAATCTAGCTAACCTAGCTCGCTGTCTGTTTGAACAGCATGTTGAATAGCTGGCTAGCTTTGTGGCCATCTATAAACACATTTGTTTTCCTTTGTGGCTGGGCAGCATGTCTCAAGAACTTGTTCTGAGTCAGTAGTGCAACTGTAATTGTAGAGTTTTCTCACACAATTACACACAGAGCCCATTAAAGACGCTAATTCGGGCTGGGTGACACCAATAGAAGAACTTTCGCCCACGTGAGTTGAAAATATTCAAACTTGTATGAAAAAAAATATGCTTGATGCTGCCTTGAGGAAGCCTGGAAGCTGACATTCTCCTGCAGTGTGAATTACAACTTAGTGTCACCATTTGTGTTCAGCCAAAGCAGTATGATTTAATATCGATTTACATAAAGATGGGAAGAGAAAAGTGAGTGAAGCTGTAGGATTTTATAGTCAACAATGACAGGCAGATCAGATCCTGCTATAAGTCCTCCCTATGGCAAGGTAGACAAATACAGCACAGCAGACAAGTTTAATACAGCAAATAAAGTGAGGCGGTTTGTGTGTGTTTGTGTGTGTATTGGTGTGTGTGTGTGTGTGTGTGTGTGTGTGTGTGTGTGTATCCTCTACCTGTTATTGTAAGAACAGCACACAGTAGTGATTTTCACTGCTTCGATACACTCATTCTTCTGGCGATCAGAAATCAGTGCCCCACCACACACACACACACACGTATTTATATCCTTGTGGGGACATCTCATTGACATAATGCTTTCCCTAGCTGCTTACCATCAAAAATGAATGCCTAACCCCCGCTCTTACCGTAAACCTAACCATAACCCAATTGTAACCCTGACACTAAAACCACAATTTGAGCCTCAAAAAACACCTTCAAACTTGTGGGGATGGGATTTTGGTCCCCAAAAGGCCTGTCAGTCCCCACAAGTAAACTTCCAATTTTTGGTCCCCACAAAGATGTTAATACCCACACACACACACACACACACACACACACACACACACACACACACACACACGCACACACACACACACACACACACACACACATGTTGGGTTACATGACAATTCTGTTTTCCCCTTTGAAAGCTAGGTTGGGCTCCAGCACCCTGTGACCCTTAACTGGCTCATCATAACACAACACACAATTTTAAACAATCCAGAAAAAAAACAACATTACATAAAATTATCAATGGATTTTAATATAATTGAATTAAGTATGCATCTGACTCCCTACAACCCAGACAGAATTCTGGCTCCTAGATTTAGATTAGAATCCATTAATCAGTTTCAGAAACAGATACAGATCATCAGTCAATTACATATACTCCTGATCTCAACTTATTATGTTTATAAAGCACACCTGCCCACAGAATCAAAATCTTTAATTCCAACTTTTTCTACTACCATGGACAAGACCACAGAGCTGTCAAAGTTTGTCATGAGCAAGACTGTAAATCTGCACAGGGCTGAAATGGGCTTGAAGACCATCAGCAGGGAGTTAGGCAAGAAGGTGACAACTGCTGGTGCAGTTATTCAGATATGAAAAAAGGCCATCAATCAACCTCGTTCTGGAGCTCGATACAAGATGTTGTCTCATGGGGTGTGGAAGATCATGAGAAAGGTAGCCCAAAAATAGGAACTTGTTAATGGTGTGAAGGCAGCTTGAACCACAGTCATCAAGAACATCATTGGTAACAGACTAACGGACTGGTTTGGCATTGCCTACATGGTCACCCTGCTCAAGACGGCCTGCTTTAAGATTGCATAGAACAAAGTGCTGTGGTAGGATGAAAACAAATTCATGCTGTTTGGCATCAACTTGACACACCATGTCTGGAGGAAGCAAAATACTGAATATCACTTAAAGAAGCTACAGTCAAGCACAGAAGTCGAAACATCATGCTTTGGGGCTGTTCTAATGGATGACTTCACCACATTAACCAGCCAACAAGCTGTAAAATCTTGGATGAGAACGACCTTCCCTCAACCAGAACACTAAAGATTAGTCATGGATGAGTCTTCAATTCAATTCAATTCAATTCAATTTTATTTATATAGCACCAGATCACAACAACAGTTGCCTCAAGGCGCGAGTCTTCCCGCCTGACAATGACCAAAAACATAGCATCATGCCAACAAAGGAGGAGAGAAAAGGAAAGCAGTTGAGGGGGCTTGAGCTTTGAGTTGCCAAGTGGCAACCAAGTAACCTAAAGATCTAAGCAAGTGTCTGCATAGAGGAGTAAGCCTTTTGTAATTTGGGAAGGCTTTAGGACCCAGGGGACCCAAGGGAGGGTATTAAAGAGGAAGTAGCAGCAGGTGCTTTTCTTCACTCATTTGCCCTGACAAGCAGCTGTGAATGTGAAGAGCTTAAGATGATTGAGTAGCCATTCACACATACTGGTATTATGTCTTTACAGCAGAGATTTAAGGTACAGGCTGTTTTTCTTTTAGTGTTTTTTTTTTTTTTAACACTAAACACTAAGCTTCAAAGGGATTGCCACTGTTTAATAGTTTTGCTTTTGGCTAAGGTGAGTGTCCGATAGCATGAGGCAATACCTGGACCCTACAGAGGTTAGACACACAGTTTAACTCCTCTAGTATGGCACATCAATACATGCCATTTCCAGAAGAGCATGGAGGATATTCCAACAGATTGGAAGTTGCCCTAGGAGAGGGCAACAGTGGTTCTCAAACTTTTCACAATGAGTACCACCTCATAAAATATATGGCTCTTGAAGTACCACCCTTATGACCGACATTAAAGTACAGTAGTATAGCCCTATTTAACACCACATACTGTTTACACGAGACAATTTTATTTTGTATATAAGTGTTATTTATTTGTCACAAACAGGATATGTCAAGTGATAATAAGTGATAAAAATAACAACTGTACTGCATTAAAACATTCACCACAGGTGGAATATCTGGTCTTTAAGTGATGACCTGAAGAAACCTGCTCCAAACTATTCAGCATTTTTAAGGCTGTTGTGTTTTTAACATGTTTTAATGCTTTGCATGTTGTTCTATTTACTCTGAACAAGCCCCTTAAAAAGTCAGTCATCACTGTTGGTCTCTCTCAGTTTTTTATCAACACTATTCATTTTAAAGCTCAGTTTTTAAATCCTTATGTTGTAACTAAAGCCCAGCCCATGCAGCAGTATATTAATGACTAACTTTATATTGCAGTTGTTCTCCTGACTGAAGCATCCTGCCATGTGATTACAATTGTTCCTAACCATCTGGAAACTTCACATTAACTTTTATCGAGTGGAAAAAAGTCTGTGTTCATCCTCCAGCTTCACTGTGTTCCTACTATGCTAACATAGCTGTGTCACTAGCACATCATTATATACCAGCTAGTCCAACTTCAATAACCCTACAAACGTCACTGCAGTCTAGTTTTCTGTCTTTGTTTATGTCGGAAGTAATAGCAGAGCTGTACCTTTTTTTTGCTGTGGCGGCTAAGCTTCTGCACAGAGACTTGCTATCATCAGAAGTTTTCTGATGACAGTGGTTCATTCAGTGGTTGGATGCATCAGCAGGGGTGATGAGACAGAGTACCGGGCTGTGGTCGACTCCTTTGTCACGTGGTGCGAGCAGAATCATCTGCAGCTCAACGTGGCAAAGACCAAGGAATTAATTGTGGACTGTAGAAAGACCTGCAAAAACTTGCCCCTGTTTCAATCCAGGGGGTCATTCATTGGACATTGTGGATTACTATAAATACCTTAGAGTACACACAGACAATAAACTGGACTGGGTTATAAACACCACTGCACTCTAAAGGAAGGGCCAGAGTCTAAGACAAGACCAAACAATTTAAAATAGCAGAGTGGAGAGGTTATTCAGAAAAAGCTGTTTTGAACAAGTGAGTTTTGAGCCTAGACTTAAAGAAAGAGAGAGAAGATGTTGGAGTTAACTGTTAGGTGTTGCCATTATTTTGCATAGAGGTTTAAACCTTGTTTGAAATGGACAATCAAAGACAGCCTTTTGTCCTATCTATCTCCTTGTCTG
>VUQR01030656.1:0-11410 GCA_015108515.1 Hemichromis elongatus
ACACAGCCCGGTTACGATACGACCCTAAAAGTTTAGCTTGAATAGAATTGTCTCCCCGTGTGCTAATCAAGTTCAAAACTTCAGTTTCTGTCCACTGACTCGCTCTGTCTCTAGTTTCCGCCGCCATGCTTTCTCGTTTGTCTTCTCCAGCGCTAATAATCGGCGTCTGTCTCGTGTCAGTGACGTAAAAGACGGATTTAATGCGACACGACCGTTCAGACAGCAGTCGCTTTCTAAAACATCGGATATGTATCGGATTCAGTACCACATACGCAAGTGACCCAGATCGGATTTGAAAATATCGGACTTGTGCTGTTCACACTGTCATACCGTGATCGGATATGGGTCGCATAGGGGCAAAAAAATCGGATTTGATGCGCATTCGCCTGCAGTGTGAACGTAGCCTAAGTGATATTAATAGTGTTAGTATAACAAATTATAAGAATGTAGTTAGTAGTGTTGTGACTATAGTCACTAGGTAACAGCCGCTGAACTCTACAGAAAATTGATGCACAGTTGATTGGTTGTTCCTCTGGTGCACGACCCGGCAACAGCAATATGAGTTCCAGCAGATATTTCAAGCCCTTGTTAATAAATGTTCACTCTAAGGCTACATGACCACAGGACCTGGTGGGAGTTTGTTTTGTGTTAACAATGCAATGCTGTGATTTTAACAGGGAAATGGGAGCACATCAATATGAGAAGTCGTACATATTAATAAATTAAAGTCTCTAATAGAAGCCTCCTTCAAATAAAGGCCCTGCTACTTTCTGCAGCTGAGATAAATAAAAGCTCAGGTTACTTCTGTAGAAGAAACAACAACAAAAAAACCCACATAAATTAGAAACTCAATCCGTCGACGAGTCCAAATTGCATTCACAACTGGCCTGACAGTCGTTTAGTCTGTGCTCAGCTTAAGAAAAAGTATTCATTGGCTTCTTTTTATGCTGCAAGCTTCTCTTTCAAATAACCTCCTCTTTAACATTCAGGTGGAATGTTTCATCTTGTATACCACCACTGTCACAGCAGTCCTGCCTTGCATATACCTGCCATAGAGCTGCAGAGTATTACTCTCTTCTGCTCACGACTCATTTCAGATTGAAGTTGCGTGTAGACATTTGCGTATTAATATGTTCAGTCCCTTTTTTTTTTCATCCCGGGAGCCTTTACAGGTGAGAACTCGGATGAAAGTTATTTTTCGCTTCGTTGAATCCAAATTGCCTCTACCACACACTGTAACTTGATGCCATTACAGAGCTTTCATTTAGCAGGTGAGGGCTTAAACGCACAAAGGGGGACTCAGGTGTGCCCACAGACTTAACCAGCTACAAGCACATTATGCCCTCTACTCAACCTACTCTTCTAGGAAGAAAAAAAGTTTTACACTTGAGCAGATTTTCTCTTTGGAGCATTTCACTATTTTACATCTGCTGGATTTATGGATGAACTCCTTAAGAAGACGCCACCAGAGGAAGCAGAATATTATGGGAAAACCTGAAGATCTCAAAGTTAAAACAGAGTGATGGTCGATTTTTAATATAGTTTTAGATGAAAACCCAACCTATAGTAGGTAGCGGTGTGTCAGCCAGCCAATGAATTCAAAATTGTAACATGCTGCGGTGGCTCCCTGCATCCACCTCTCAACAAAGATTACCAAGATAACTGCTTGCCTCCCTTTGCTAGAGCAGGGGACGTGTAATCAAAGGAAACTAAATTAAAGGTGCTTTTGTCTGTTAAAGTCTCATCTGAGCGCCTGCTCACCTCCAAGGAGAGTTACAATTAAACCCAATGTCACGGACGCAGCCAAACAATCTGGGCTGTTATTGTTTGCGTTTGGAGCACAGCAGGGTGCAAGGACCTCTTAGTGAAGGTTATTCTGTTGCTATGGAGCAGCAGTTAGGGAAACAGGGAGAGGATACACAGAGGGACTATAGGAGGGTGGAAAGAAAAGGGAAGGAAAATATGTGGAAGATGCAGATGTGTTGTTGTTTCTCTATGTGGAATCCTCACGGGGTATTACAGTACTCACAGAGGAGTACAGTGTGCAGCTGACTATTTACTCCCTGTTGTTTCTAGCTGTAAAAACAGTCTGGTCTGCTTAATACGCTTGAGATATACAATGTGTTTTAGAATGCAGAGCCAGACAAATAAAAGTCAGTTAAAGGAGCACTTTTGGCAGCAGGTAATAAGCAACCAAGTGGGTTACTGTTTTCTAGCAAATCATATTTATAAGGAATGATTTCATAGTGTAATTAACCCTGTGACGTCTAAGCCACTATCGGTGACCCCCTGACAGCCAAGAAAAGAAAACAAGCAACAAATATTTTTTAATTAGGTGGGCTCACAGGGTTAATTCTACATCAAAATATGGGCTTTTTTCATTTCAAATAATGTGGATTGAAATTCCGTGCAGCTTTTTAAAAGGATGCTGAAAGTCAGTATTGGCAAATGTCTGGCAGTGACAAATCAGGGCACTTGCACTCAATGAGGTAAATGTTTAGGGTCTCAGTTTGCGCAGCCAGTAACAACACCTGCTTTGTCCTGTGAAACACAGGCAGATTCCTGAAGAAGCTCATTGATATTCTCATTGTCTCCTGGAAGCGCTGCTAGAAGTCGCTGCAAGTTGCTGGAAGTCACCTCTATAAAAAAGAAAATACTATTTGGCCTTGAAAGAAATTATTAAATACTTTTTTGTTGCTCTTAGATTTGATTTGGTTCCCGGCTCTCCAGCTAAATATAATTACTATCAATCCCTCAGGTACCAAAGATAAATGTTTAAGACACTGGTGGAGAATTGGAGTATATTCCAATGCGGTGTGTACGTGCTAGAACCGATGAATCATTAAGGCCGAAGCATTCATCCCAGTGCCATGGAGTTCATGAATATTTCCAACATGACACAGTGTTGTAGCTCAAAGCCCTCTGAGTGCAATCAGTCTGATGAGATTCCTTCACAAATGCAGACAACAACACAGAGCGTACAAAATACAACTAAAGCAAACAGAACGAACGCACTCAACTCTGGATTACTAAGTCAACATCCTCCTCGTGGAGAGTCACTATAAAAAAGAAAACAGGCTCGTAATGATGAGGTGTAATAATGTCTTCTGGAGCACGTGTGGGCACAACAATTGTGTAATTTACTTGCATGGGCAATGAGCATGTGTGCGTTTATTTGTGTGCTACTTGTAGAGACTTGCCTACAAATAATTAGATCTCCTTGTTCAAAAAAGAAATCTGCACACAAAATTGCTGCACACATAATACACAGTTCTAAGTTTATGATGTTTAAGTCTAAGACTTAAACATCATGATGTGAAATTAAGGTACCAGGAAAATAATCAGCACCCACAGGTGTTGTCACTTCCTGCTGATAAGGCCTCTCCTCAGGATGAGAAGTGAAGCAGCTGAATTACATGATGGAATTACATGAAGCATTAAATGTTTTATATAAATAAGGAGGGACAGTGTGCCTGTGTGTGTGTGTGTGTTTTAATGAGTGTCAGAAATTCCAGCTTGTGAGTCTGACTCAGACACAGACATGGTGCAAACACAGCATGCATATGGGTAATTTCTACTTTCCCCAGATTAAAAATGCACAAAGTCAGACACAGTGCGTGCATGCCCACAAAACCTGGTCATGGAGTGGAGATTAAGTGATACACAACAGAAAAAAAGAAGTAGTGTCCTCCAAAAACATAACATCCAAACCATACATCATAGCATGTCTCACTACCAACTTGTAAACCTTCTCTTTCACTCTTGCTGGTATCCTCGTGTCAAAAATCACCCCTGACAGTCGTCTCCGCCCACTCCACCCTGCCTGCCCTCTCTTACACACTGTCCGTTGCTTTGCTTCTCATTCACACACATGTATTCTGTCTTTCTTCAACTGACTTCTACTCCTCTTTTCTCCCATGCATCCCTCCACCTCTCCCTTATCCCCATCTACCTGTTTTCTACTCTCAATACAGATCGCAATGTTGTCTGGGACATCACAGAGACTCCTGCCTGACTTCATCACTAAAAAATATTAACCGTAAAAATTCAAATGACAAAAAAAGAAGCAGAAATATCAGTAAAATATCTCCGAAAAATAACCCCTAAAAGGTATATTATCCTTGCTTGATTTTAAAATTTTGTAAGCAGTCTAACAGCTGCAATAGTGTAGGTGAATATCCTATAAAAGGCAACACTTTCAGGGGAAGTAATCATGACATTCTCTCTCCAGGTCCTAGATAGCCAATCAGCAGGGCGAGGGACTTTTAAGCAGCCTCCCTATCACCATGGTGATGCTTGCTACAAGCTGGCATGCTATGGATGCGGGTGTCAGATCGCCTTATTAGCTGTATGAAGGTCACCAGTGGAGAAAACACTTGTGTGAAATTTGTTGACATTTTGCAATTGGACAGCCCCCACCCCCACCCTGCATGACCACAGAAAGTGTCAACAAAAAGATGATTTTGTGTTACATTCTCACTGTAACCAACACTAATAACTTTATCAATGTAGCTCACTTTATGCAGGCAAGCAGTTTGAGTCAAACCGTACATCTGTTTTCTTTGGCAACAGTTAATGAAAGAGCAAACTGAGATCATCTGAGTGTGATACGGATGAAATAATTGCCAGTGTCACCACATTATCCAATACTCTCCGCCAGAACCGTATTAAATTGTCCCTTTCTGCTGAAACCCGGCGATTATCTTTGACAGTGTAATCCTACCAACACACTGTACTCAATGATCCATCATCTCTGTTTGAACGCTGCTTCATTAGTCCGGTAGGCACACAGAACATTTCTCAGATAGTGTGAGAGTTTGTGTACTGTTCCGTAGATGTGTGGAGTGTGTGTGTGGACAGAGGGTGGAAGTAAAAGAGCCGGAGAGTTATCTGAAGGTTGTGAGTGTGACACTTCCAAGCGTGCTGTCTCTGATCAGAACACCGCTGCATATGAATGACCCCCCCCCCGCCATCTCCCCTACCCACTTACTCACCATGAATGTACAATGCACTGGAGGTCTCTCCCTTTATCCTCCTTCTCTGTGTCTCATTCACTTTGCACCGATAGACAGGATGCAAATGCATTGACTGAAAATATGATTCATTACGGCTGTCACCGCTGTCGTGTCAGGCTACACGTTGGAAAAGCGGAGGATATCTTGCAAGACAGTACTGTGTGACACAAATTAGACTTGGCAATGATGTAATGATGCCGCTAATTTAACATGACAGCATCAAATACTTGTTTCAGTTCTTATCCCCCTCACCTGATATCCACTGTTTAGCCAAGACAGGCAGCCCATACATGAACTACAGGGACCCACATGAATGGATACGAACACACACTCGCAACATATTACTATGTGGTATACAACTTTATCCAGTATTAATGAAATCCATCTATTATAAATGGGTTGTGTGGTGCTTGTCACTCAGTGCTGTGCTAGCAAACATTGTCTGGCCACTATCATCCGGTACAACAAATTAGCTTTTGCACTGAGTTTTCTTTTCTTTCTTTTTTTTAATTGTGGTTTAGCATTTAGACTCTAAATTAGTCTCTCTCAGGTTTTTGCTCCTCCTTTCACAATCCTTGTAAATTGAATTAAAAGAAAAAAAAAACAGACTCTGTTAAAATTATGCATTCTAGTGAATATATGTCTTTGCATTCTGCTGCCTGGGATTCGGCTACATCGCATGCTGCCCTGGGTCCCATTCTGTCTCTACTCATCGTCATCACAATCTGGGGACATGAACCAGCACATCAGGAGCAGGTGCAGTATGAATTCAAAAAAATTCAAACACCAACTGGTCCTCAACCACCAATATTATCAAGCTTAATTTATCGCTGATTACAGCTTGTGTCTAGCAGGTCTTGTCTAACTAGTAACAGCACACACACCTGAACTGCTATAAACAATCCCTATATTCCTTCGCAGCAGGCAAGTTCCTGTGTTCTTACCTTCTCCTTCCAGCTTGATATCCAGGCCCTCTAGGGAGTTGGCTGAGTCCCCCTCCTCCAGGGAGAGCCTTCCAAACAGGCTGCCAGCCATAGTGAACAACACCTCACTACAGGACACACACACACTCTCAGTAACACACCCAACACTGTATCAGAGGCAGTCTGAGAGATCTTCCTCTCCCTCTCTCTCCTTATCGCTCCCTGATTCCCTCCTCTTTCCGCCAAAATGCCTCCTCGCTAACGGCACCTCGCCACTTTTCCCCTCCCTCCCTCTCCACCTGCTCTTGACGTGAATGTGTATAAGCTATGCCTGGCAGAGCGTCTTCTCCTCAGCATGAATGAACGGAGACGAGAGAGGGCTGGGCGCATGTGGAAAGAAAGAAGGTGGGGGACGTGAGAGGAGAAAGAGAGGAGGGAAGTATGATGCTTTCCTTAAGAGGAGGGTAAAGAGGAGCCAGGAAAATTGCCTGTCTAGGTTTCCCCATGGGGGTCAAGTGGGGGGGGGAGAGTAACAGAGGGTTGGCTTGTAAGGAGGTGTGTTTAAAGAGGTGGCTCTTAGGGAGCGCACTTGTGTATTTTGTTACTGCTTTCTATCACTACTATCAGAGGAACAATCACAGACTTGACTTTTTAAAATATAATACAAGTGAAATGATCTAATCGAGAAATTTCAATCTTGAGCTACTTTGCTGACATAAATGAAAAAAAGCTATGTTTCAAAAAAAAAAAACTGACCCTTCTATAACCCTTCTCTAAGTCTGAGCAAAATATAACCCTGCTGGAAATGTTGCTTTTTAAATGTAAAAAAAGACATGAATTGGTTTAGAGAAACAATCGACTGCGTGTTACTAAAAATGCCACTCATCCAAGTCTCGGCCCTCGGCTAGTGCACAAATCAAGACTGACTGACAGCCTATTACACAAAAGACTCAACACACATTCTTGGTAAAAAAAAAAATGCTTCTCTCTCCCTCTCCTTTTCTGGCAGCTGACTGCTTGAATTTACTATCATATATAACAAAATACTTTGAGGCTGCGCATTTGAGATTTGGCCTTGTGTTTGAAAAAACAGACTACAGTGACTTTCCCAGACATTTGGGACCGGATATAAAAAATTATGTGTATGCACAAAAAAACACAGACATCAGTATTATATATATCAGTATTTGTAATCAGTCTCTGCATACCCACATTACTACTACATTTTTTTAAGTATTGAACATTTGTAATGAGCGGTGGCTGTGTATAACGGTCTGCTTCCCTTGTGTGAACTCCTGTACACTTTTTTCCTGTTGTTTGTAGCCCAGCTGTTTCTTTTTTTAACTCTTTCACATTCTTTTTATCTCTTTTCCTTCAGACGTTTTTCTTCTGTTTGTGATTCACATCACCAAAAACATATTTTCCTTCACTCCACTTCACCACTTTGGTGAAGTGTATTAAATAAAGTTTTATTTGCAAATAAAATATAGCTTTTGAGTTTTCAGCGTTTTTTTTTTTTATTCCATAAGTTTCTGTTTTCAGCAATGAGTGAAAAGGTAATACATGGAGATATGTGCCAGTTTTCTGTTTAATGCAAAAACATTTTCTCGTTTAAACAAGGAAACATAATTTGACTGTCAGAATATCACAAATCTACTTTCAAATGAACAGAAACATTTCCAGCACGTGAAGCCAAATTTGCCTTGGAGTCCAGCACTCTATGGAAGCATTTGCACAGGATACAATCCCTACTTTTGTTATGTCAGTCAAAAATTACTATTCTGGGTTCAGCCTTATAGCTATAGACAGCTTCAGAGCTGGATTGAGAAGCAACAATAACTCAAATAACCACTTGTTACAACCAAGGTATGCAGAAGAGCATCTCAGAATCTTGAAGCAGATGGGCTACAGAAGACCACTCCAGGTACCACTATTGTCAGCTAAGCCAAAGGGAAGCTACATTTGGATGGTAGGGTTCAAATTTGATGTAAACAACACGAAAGCATGAATCCATCCTGCTTTGTGTCAGTGATTCTGACTGATGTAATAATGTGGAGGACATTTTTGTGGCATATTTTGAGCCACTTAGTACCAGTTGAGCATTGGTTTTAGGCCACGCCCTACCTGACTATTGGTTAACGTCACAACAACCCATATTTATGGTAACATTAAATCTCAAAATTCTAAAAACACCATGATATTTCCTTGTCCTTGGTACCATAGGCAGTGTGTGTAACATGTTGGTCATGTTACTTTAAAATAGTAATTAGTTACTAATTACTGATTACTTCTCCAAGAAAGTAACCCTGTTACTTTACTGATTACTTAATTTCAAAAGTAATTAGTTACTTTATTACTTAGTTACTTTTTTAAAAAACACGAGACACATGTATTGTTTTTCCTTTCAAGTCTATTTCTCACTCACTGTGTGTTAATAGACCTCTCTGCATTGAATCGCACCTGTTATTAATCTCTGTCTCTCTTCCACAGCATGTTTTTATCCTGTTTACCTTCCCTCACCCCAACCAGTCAATGCAGATGGCCACCCTGCCCTGAGCCTGGTTCTGCCGGAGGTTACTTCCTGTTAAAAGGGAGTTTTTCCTTCCCAGTGTCACCAAAGTTCTTGCTCATTGGGGGTCATATGATTGTTGGGTTTTTCTCTGTATGTATTATTGTAGAATCTACTGTACAATATAAAGCACCTTGAGGCAAGTGTTGTTGTGATTTGGCGCTATATAAATAAAATTGAATTGAATTAAATTGAACTTGAATACGTAATAAAGCAATAGACCTTTCAGCCCAATTCTATTTTTTCAGCATAATCCATCAGCATATAAAATAAAATGTTTTGGAAGTACTGTCAGTACTTCCAAGCTTTGAACTCTGCGCGGTCGTACTCTCTTCATCACTCTATATTACACATTGTTCATCTACACGGGGAATACCGTGTGCAACATATGGTTGAAAGTGTTCCATCTATCACTACATTCTGAACAAGAAGGAAGCCCACAAGCACAGGAAAAACCATATGTGGAAGATGGAAATAGTGCAGCTGATGCAGCAGCTCTGCTCAGACAAGTCATGATGATTGCTTTGCAAAAGACAATACGCAAATCATGCTGTGGTCTTTTTCTTAACAAAGGAGGAAATACTCCCAATTTAGCAAAGTGCCCAAAGACTGGCATCTAGATTTGTTCAAAAAACTCAAGCTGAGCAACTTTCAATTCACAGTAACAATAGCTAAAGTGCTATCCTTAAGTTCTACTGAAATATGCATTAACATTTCACTTCATGCAGCTGGCAGTGCACTTCCATTGTGAAATCAACTTTACTTCAGTCTAAAATGTTACCAATGGCTAAAAATAATTGCTATCACTAACATAATATAATTGTAACATTATAACCTGCAACCATCCTAACATATTATCTCTGTCTTGTCAGTAAAGTATAATGCTAACATTTTAAATAAATAATCTGCCACCCTGTTATGTTATCATGATATTCCTAGTAACTAATGAAGTGTCCAATGACTGTGCACTGTATTGTATTGTGGCAGGCACAGACTAACTACAGATCTACAGGGTTAAAAAAGCTGAACAGTAAAAAAGTAATTAGGACGGTTACACGACACTTGCAGGTTAATCTCTTCCACTACCTGCTATTTCAATGACGATCTTTAATAAAAGAGTCACTGAAATGTTTCAAATGTGTGTTCATCTGAAAGCTTGCACAGTTATGTATACACCGATGTATACTACTCAGCTCTCATGCATTTGGCAAATCCTTTAAAGCATGACTGATCTAGCGCTGGCGTTTTACCGCTCGGTTAGCCAGCTCATTAAGTCACATTAGTACTCTGGAGATGAGATACAAGCACTGACTGAAAGAATAACCACTAACCACTCCCTCTCTCTCAATATCTCTCTCACTCACTCACACACGCGTGCACACACAAACACACACACACTCGTGCAACCACCACAGCGAGACTGAGACACTTACCCGAATCAGAGCTGGATGTGGCCACGGGCATTTTAGAAATTGGTTCTTCTGAGTATCCTCCACAAGACTTGTTAGGTCAACTGCAATAAAAAAGAGAGTGCAAAACGAGAAGGTAGATGCATTAAAAAACTAAAATCTTTAGCTATCCCACTGCTGGGTTAGAATTAGGTAAGAAATGAGTGACGTTGTGTTGTTAGGTTGAAGCTCAACACTGAGTGATCAGGAGAAGACTTAGTATACAAATCCCTTTCTGGCACAAGCACAGTCAATGGACTAAACATTCACACTAACAAGCTCCCACACAGGGTAATTGGTATTTAACTTTATTAAGATCTAAAAACAGAACAGCTAGTTGCCCTGGTAACATCTATAAAATTTTAGCCATTGTATCTGTTGGGAATACCATTAGCAACAGTTGGAAAGTCTTTGTGCGTGTGTTCAGCAAGGCCAGCTATCACTAGCTTAGTGAGGATCTCTGCTGACTCTAATTGATCCATTTATCGTCACGAAAACGTAACAAGCATCGCAGGCAGAAGACTGCAGGATTAATGATCTATTGGTCTGGGATCTAAAATTGGCTCCTCGAGTCATGGAGAATTTGTGAGAATACAAACGGTGAAAAGTAAATAAATGATATAACGAATCAGGGGGAACATCAATGGGAATCATGTCTGTAGAGAAACTGAAAATATAGGAGGAGGAGAAAAGGCAGGAAAAACTGAAATGTCTGCAAGGGAGTTAAGATAGAGGGAACAATGGTGAGGAAGAAGAGAGCGTTGCTGATAGGAGCACTGTCCAACGATGCTAATTCTTGGTTGTCATGACAATAGCTATCCTTAGTGAAAAAAATGCTGTAGTGGACAAAAGTGAGCAGTGTCACCACAGGGTCACTGTGTGTAAATGTCTGTGTCTGGCAACATAAAAGTCCTGCGTTAGCCTTGTTGTCACTAGGGCTGGGCAAAATGATTATTTTCCTAATCGATTAATCTAGCGATTAATTTTTCGATGCATCGATGAATCTAACGATTAATTTTTAAATCCGATTCTATTTTGATATGATTCCATTATGGATTATTTCCCCATTATTTGACTTGTATAGCAATTTCACATTTACTAATTTATGTATCTCAAAAAAAAACACAAATTTCTTCATTTGAACACATTTTAATCAAAAAAAATTGCAAAATAAAGTTGTAGTAGTAGTAGTACAATCTTATATTAGAGATAGCATTTAACAAGAAATGAAATGTGCAAACATGTATAAATTTAAGGAAAGTTAATAAAACGTTTAAAATAAATAGCAGCAATGGTGTCTTTAAACAAAAAAAAATGTAACATTCACTTTGCTTTCTGCAAAAAAGTGCTCTTCATTCACAAAAAAATAATCCATTTTGTTGCCGTTTCTCACGTTTCTGTGTGTGTGTGTGTGTGCTGGATGCCGTTGTTTGAGGTGCTGGTGTATAGCCGTCG
>VUQR01030657.1:0-13484 GCA_015108515.1 Hemichromis elongatus
AGCAAGTCAGATGGTTACTGTCAAATGGTAAATGGACTGGTTCTTATATAGCGCTTTTCTACTCTGTCTGAGCACTCAAAGCGCTTATACAACTAATGCATTCAGCCAATCACACCAGCACATTTCTTTAAGTGCTAAGTAACTATCATTCACACACATTCATACTCCGATGGATGCATCGGAGAGCAACATGGGGTTAGTATCTTGCCCAAGGATATTTGGCATGCAGACTGGAGGAGCCTGGGATCGAACCACCAACCCTCCGGTTAGTAGCTGACCTGCTCTACCACCTGAGCTACAGCCACCCCGTATATATGGGGTGTACGTCTTCACTGTCTTCACTGTTGTATCTTGAGAGATCTCGTAGTTTCTATTTTTTGTTTGTTTCTTTTTTTGTTTTTTAATTGTCACATATGTTAAAATATTGTGTGTAAGCTGCTGATATATTTTTGTTAGCTGTGGGGATCAGGACCAGTTAAGTTTCACTGTCTATTCTTGTGTGTCGACATACTGACTGACATACTTTGTAGAGTTATATTAAGATGTAACAAGTCAAATAAACTACTACTACTTTACTAAGCACTTCACTGCCTATTTTCCCTTATGATTAATATTCACAATGAAAATAGCACATACTGAACCTAATTACCTGTGTTCTTTTAAATTATATGTACATTTTTATTAGCGATCTGGCTTGGCTACTGATGATTATTTAATGTGCAATTACTTTGAAAGCTAATAAACATTGGACTAATAAATCAGCAGACTTCAGCTCTCTTGTAAAACATTATATATAACTGTGACTGCTCATTGAAGTTCATATTTTTTTATGTAAAACTTCTTCATTACCAAAAAGAAGTCGAGCAGCCTTCTTTTTAAACACTCAAAGCTACTGTGACCTGACTCATTGAGAACCTGTACTGGAACAAGTACAACATTTGTTAATGACTACTTACTATAAGTAAGACCTTGCACCTTTAAAATCAGAGTTTCTATTGTCATGTTAATCATGTCATTGTTTGAAATGAAGCATTTAATATCTGTCTGGTAATTCCCTCAACAGTAGATGTCCCCACAAACACATTTTATTCACTTACACAGAGACGGACAGACAAGGTAAAAACAGTACCAGCTACATTATTGCTTGTAATAAAGATACTTCTGATAAGAGAGTTCCTCATATGCTACCTTCCCGGCAGGGCAAACAAGGAAATTTACCATATGACGCTGACAGTGACCTATTTTCATATCTAGGTGTGTCTGTGATAATGGCATGCGAATGGAGCTTACAGGGACTTACAGGAAAGCGAAACAGAAACAAATCTCCTTAAAGATTAATGTTGTTTTTAGGAATGTGGTTGTTAGATATAGACTGCTTATATAAAACATTGAGTATTGTAGGTAAAATGCTGTTACTTTTCTTTATAATCAGATCAAAGGGAGAGAAAACATCAAGATAAGAAGATGGCCTCTGAGGGATTTGATTATGGAGTTAGTGGAAAAGAAGGTAAGGAATCTCAGTGTGCTAAAACTGTGTTATATGTAAAAACTGGGCAATAAGAGGCCGAGAAACTAAATCTAAGTCTGTGTTTATGACACTGTAGGAGATGAAACTAATGCTGAGAGGTCAGTAAAAAGAGTAGAAACTTTCTCTCACAAAGTAAATGTCAGACCTTAGACATTTACTGTGAGCATACTTGCCAACCTTGAGACCTCAGAATTAGGGAGACATTCAAAGGAGCTGATATATATAAGAATACAAAAAAATTGAGTTTTACATTGTTTATCAGATTGACATTTATTCAGCTGTGTGAAAACCCAAGAGTAACCCTCCCGAGGGATTTAATAACTTTAATATCAGCCAAACTGATTTACTCCCAAACAAATGAAAGACAGAAAAAAGCCAAACAATAATATTTTAAGTTATGTAAGTGACATATATCATGTTTAACCTGAGTAGCGAAACAATGTGCCAATAGTTCGATGTTCTTGCCGGCTCAGATATGTGAAGTTTATCTTAACATTATTTCTCTAATTACCTCAATGAATAAGTACACTAAACATAAAAGGAAGATATTTTAGCTCATTTATGATCTACTTACAATGATTCTCATGTTTTAAATATTATCTGGGTGCTGTTCAAGCCAATAATCATTTTTGGGGTTCAGCAGGAGTCCTGGCAAAGATCTGACCATACTTTGTAACTTCATAATCTACACCATGCAATAATGAAAAATACAGCAGCAGTTCCCAAGGTTTTACTATGGCTACACTTGCCTTTATTTCTGGTAGTGTGTGTTTCAACATAAAGAGGACATCTAATTACACTACAGAGGCCACTGCAATGAAAGCACCTCTGTAATAGCCTATACTCAAGAACCCCTCCCCAATCTGGTCAGTGATTTGCTGATGGTAAATATGTCTATTGTTGCCCAAAATGAGCATTAGCACACAATTAAGCATTAGCACTAAACACAACAGCTGAAACTGGACTGTACTACCTACACATTACTAAAACAGCTCATGTTAAGTGTGACTTGACTTGGAAAGCTCTGCACAAGCATTTCAATGTACATGGACCTGTGTGCAAAAAGCAAAATAAAGATCTTGGATCTTGAATCATTTCAGGGTTCGTGCATAAAACCAGACAGTTCCACAGTCAGCAAAATGCATTGCACTTTCAGTGTAGCCTCAATTTGGACTCGTTTCCAAATTGGAGGGTTGTTTGGTTTTGCACTTCCTTTATAAAGAGGAAATGCAAAACCAAACACACTTCCGTGTAAAGAGACTGATCCAACTAAGAGTCAGACTACTTTTCTTATAAATATTAATTCTTTAGGTCAACTGTCAGCCACCCATCACAGGTAAT
Organism: Hemichromis elongatus; assembly: GCA_015108515.1. Classification (NCBI taxonomy): domain Eukaryota; kingdom Metazoa; phylum Chordata; class Actinopteri; order Cichliformes; family Cichlidae; genus Hemichromis; species Hemichromis elongatus. Next base: position 2,870 of record VUQR01030657.1, read on the forward strand.
GAATAGTGTAACACTGACCTTTACATTTTCTAGTGCATGTTAAAATATTTAAAATAATTTAGACACTTGGATGATAATAGCACAGTGACAATTTACATGTTTCTTTTGACTTGATAGACTTTGACGGATGTACAGTAATGTTCATTGGGGTTTTTTTGTACATTACATTACTGAAATTGAGTACTTTTTTCTCCATCAGATTTTTACTAAAAACTTTTTGAAGCAGAAGCAGTTCAAATTGGAAGGAGAGCTTTATTGAGTAATGTGCACTCATTGGCCAGAGTCTCTAATCATGAGAGGGGAAAAGAAAACAATGTTCTTGGAAAGCAGTGACGAGGAGGTGCAGCTAGGAGCTGCTAAATACGAGGAACTGATTAAGCAAATATCAGAAAAGAGAGTCAAGCTCCCAGCAGATTTAAGGACTTTTATCAAATCCAGCCGTGCCGTCAGCAAGTACCAGACTCTCTTTCAAAACTTTACATATCCTGTTTTCATAGAAGTGGGATCAGATCTGATTCTGTCCAGTTTGTCATCTGCTGACCTGGATGAGGCTCTTGGAGCAGTGGTCAACGATCTGAGTGTGGAGATTGTGAAGCTGCAGGGGAGTGCAGCGGTACCTCCAGATCTTAACAGACTGAAAGAAGTCCTGATGAAAGCCAAGAACAAAGAAAACAGTCATGAACTTAAAGTGGATATCAGCTTTGTCCCAGGATCCAGTGGATCTGCCGCAACCAAAGTGAGACTGGTGGGCTACAGTGAAAATGTGAGCAAGCTGAATGATGTTCTTCATGACTTTCAGTTGAATCAAGTTACAACTCAAGAAAAAATCCCTCTGCTTCATCCTGAAATGGTTGACTGCTTTGATAAAATCTTTGACCTGACTGGCATGAAGCAGACCAAGGTTTCTTTAAGGGCCTCGCATGTTCCAAATCCACATGTCTCTGTGTCTGGACCCCGATGCCAGGTTCAGGAGGCCAAAGAGGCCTTAATGGCAGCTCTAACCAATCTGACAATAGAAACTATTGCTCTGGATGGAGCAGGTGCTCAGCGGTACTTCAAAACTGAAGGTAAAGTGAGTAAAGGGCTGGTAGAGGACTCCTGTTGTGTCATCATCGAAGAAAAGCTAACTGTAGTCACCCCAAATGTGAGCACAAAATCATATGCCAGCAACAGTGTTACTATCACACCCCAATCTTTGATAACTGGAAGGTCCAGGAGGACTCCGACAAACACAGCAATCCCATATGTTGACGTTAGCAGTTTGGTTCAACAGGTTAGATTATTTCTATTTTCTTTGAATAACAGTATGATAACAACACATTTTGTTAAAAAGATGGTGTTTACTGCACACCTTTGTATTTGCAGGTTTACCACGACTGCTACAAAAACAGCTTGAGCAGGAAACGGGAAAACCTAGGTATACCAACAGCTATTGAGTTAAGTAAACCAAGGTATATGTAAAGCACAAAATGAATGGAAGCATCAAGGTTGTCTAAGGAGCTGTAAGGAAAAGGCGTCTGGACTTCTAAAGAAGTCCAGACGCCTTTTCCTTACAGCTCCTTAGACTACAATGACCTGGATGACTGAGAACCTTCACAGACAAGCATCAAGGTTATTTAGATCATTAAAAGTATAAATACTGTAATCTACAGAAGCTCAGGATTTAAAAATAAAAGGTGCAAAAGTGTTATCAGCAAAACATACTGACTAAAAGAACCAGTGACCTAAAAGCAAAACAAAGGGGCAGTCCAAGTTTGCTTGAGTAAAGCTTTTTATTTAGAAATTATACATGCAATATGGCCAAAAATATTTATTAATTGAAAATTTGCGATAATGATATAACTGATGATATAATATATGGGAGACAAAATACTTCACAACTCCACAACTTTATTAGTGCAAAAAGCCCCCAAAAAACATCAATTTATTTTCACTTAAACAAGCAGCTGTTTTTTTTATGTGCATTAAAGCTATTTAAAAATTTAACAGTGCAAATGCAAATTCCTAATGACAGTTTAACCAAAAGCCATTTCCATTGGAAATTGGCTCACATATCCCGAGCATAACCATATATAATATCCACAAAAGTTAAAAAGAAGTGCTTTGCAACTTGTCACTGCAGTGTGCCAAGCAAATAAGTCAAATACGTATTTTTCAGACCATAAGGTGCACAGGATTATAAGATGCATTAAGTGAAACAAAACAGTCAGATAAGTCAAACTTTACTCAGCTCATTCTTCTTGCTGCCTCCACTTCTGTATCATTGATTTATTAATGCCGAATTCTCTCACAGCTGCTATATTCCCACGTTCTACTGCGCAACAGATAGCCTTGAGTTTAAAATCCGCTTCATACGCATGTCTCTTAACAGGTGCCATTTTGGGGTCCTTACACACACACAGTACAGTAATATTATGTTGAAGCACAGTACGTATTACTCCGCGAGGCTCCGGACTCTGGTAGCTTAATGCTCCGACAATCCATCAAGCGATGCGGCTTCATAGCTTACCAAAGTTCTACTAAAACATCTTTGGACAGATTTTTGTGCGCCATGTATCACATAAAATCGGTTTGAGGTCAGTAAGCACAACTAGAAAAAATGTGCTTTGGTGGGTATTGACGGACAAAAAACAAACCAGTTCCACATCACTGAAGATGCGTCATTTTTACAAACCAGTTCTGGTTCATCCGTTTCATTCAACGATCCGCTTTTGCCCTTCACAATCGCCATCAACGCCATGCTTTTTCCGCCATATGCGGATGAAATAAAAGGCACTGCGCATGCGCGTTTTCCTCTTATTTTATTGCGATATTTCATTTTCTTACCATTGCCTAACATTATACGAGTATTACTGTCAACGGCATAATATGGCCCAGCCCTACATGAGGCTAACAAATTAGGGACAAATACAAAGTTTAAAAACAGGGTAGAACGAGGGAGGTATACAAACAGGCTAGCATAAAAATGAAGTGATATAATTGTAAAGGGAAACTATTTACGGACAAGTTCATCAAGACTATTCAGTTATGGTTTCTCAGTAGATTTCTTTTTTTATATATATATTTAAACACCAAATAATGCAGATGTTTCCTTTTGTTGTAGGCAACATGAGTAGTTTGTTGAATGTTAACATCAAGTTCTTGTTTTATGATAATCATGTTGATGTGTTTTTAACCTATCAATGTTTGACCTGTTTTAACACAGACCCAAGTGTCCTATGTACTACTTATCAGCAGTCCATCTTCCTGTTCCTTGGCCTTTGTAAAAAGAGTGTCCATGATGCAATGAAGAAGGTAAAAGATTTATATCAAGCTCACTGCTCCACAAAAAAAATCACAAAGGAGGAGCTGGCAGACCTCACCCAGGATGAAATAAAGGATCTGCAGAAGCTAGTGGAGACCCAGGGTCTGCATATACAGCAGGACCAGAGTGGAGATAGAGGCTTGGTAGTGAGCGGATTAAAAGATGGGGTCACCGAGCTGATACAGAAGCTTCATGCCGCTGCTCGTCTACGGAGAGAAGTTAGAGCTAGGGAGGAGGATGATTTGTACCCTCGTGTGGCATGGTGCATTCTGGAATATGATGGTAGCTGGGAAAGACTCCCCAAAACAGATAATTATAACCTAGAGTATGATATCAAGAAAGAGATAGTGGACACACACGGAAACATGTGGCACGTGGATCTGCAGAAAATGGAAGCCAGAACTCAGTTAGCTACAAAGACAAGGCTAAAACGACTGGAGAATCGCCCAGGTGAGAAGAGTGGTCTTAAAAATGCTATTAAGTCTTAAAGAGCACATTTAAAATGTCGACACTTTTACAAACATTAGGTAGAGATTGATGATTTATGATCTGAACTAGAGCTCATTCACTGTAGCATATTGAAGCTAATACTAGCCATTTAAAGTTAAAATGATTTTCTTAGGTTGTGTCTATGCATGGCTTAAGTTTTAATGGTTACAGTTCATCTTAATTTCCCTGATCATTATTTTAAAAAGTATTCATGTGACAAAAGCAAGTTAATCCATAGGGTCAGTTTATGTAGTGGACAAAATATAAGCTTTAGTTTTGTACTGTTTCTAGAAGACTTCTGTGAGATTCTCTCTGATTGTGCTGGACTCAGAATTTATGACAGTTACAGTATAGATTTTGTCTTGATTCATTTGTCTTTGGAAACAATTATTTTAAAAAAAATCTTTGATTAACTGGTCCATTTTTTTTAAAAGACTTTACTCATCCTTTGTACTGGGACAATATGGCAAGTGGTGAAAATATAAAAAGGATTGCATTGGAGCCTTCCTCTTCAGAGTATCTCAAAATAAAGGCTGGCTTCACACAAACCGTTCAGAAGACAATATTGAAGGTGGGTGACTTTTACCAGAAATCCATATTAACTGTGATGAATAGGAAACTTGAACAACTAAACATTTTGTTCTTTCGTGTTAGATTGAACGCTTGCAGAATGTCCATTTGCGGCAAAACTACGAGGTGCAAAAGAAGAAGCTTTGTGAAAAGAACAGACGGGAAGGGGGGGCAGGTGAAAGGCTTCTATATCATGGCACGAGTCAGGACAGCTGTGAGTCCATCATAAGAAATGGATTTGACAGGGGCTTTTCTGGGAAACATGGTAATTATCCTTTGATCCAATCAACTTTAATCAGTATGATCACCTGATTCTGTTTAGAGAACACTGGTGCATAGAAAATATCCTAAAACATGATAACATTTGGAAGTCATTGTTGGTTTAATTTGTTCATATTCTAATATATTTTTATTTTCTAATACAAAAAATTTACATTGCTTTGCAAAAGCTTGGAGGCACCCTTCATGTTTTATATATTTTGCTTCCAAGCAGCAATTTTTTCTTGTAATATTTAGGGTGATCTATGCAGTAGTTTTCCAGACCTTTTTGGACATTTGCAGCTTTTTCACTAATTTACAGTCCTTGTTCCTGACATTTTTCAGGGGAACGTGTTTTGTTTTTTAAACCACCTAACAGGGACCTGTGAATCATTCAGAGATAAAAAGATAAAAGGAACCTAACCGGAGAAGTGATATATATGTCTGATGATTTAAAAAAGTTTAATGTTTCTCTTTTATTTTCTGTTTTCAGCAACTGCATATGGTCAGGGGACCTACTTTGCAGTCAATGCCAGCTATTCAGCTAGCCCTGGCTATTCAATGCCAGCGGCTGATGGTTCTCAGAGAGTGTTTGTGGCCCAAGTCCTCACTGGTATCTACACTCATGGCAACAACAGCATGAAGGTGCCTCCACCTTGCACCAATCAGCCTGATGACCGTTATGACAGTTTGGTGGACAGAATAGCAAATCCAAGCATGTTTATTATTTTCAATGATAACCAGGCTTATCCAGACTACCTCATTGCCTTCTGTTAGTGTTTCATCATGTGGAACATTTCATATACAGCTAAATACATTTTCAACACAGCTTAACCATCAGTGCTCTGAATAGTCAGGCCCCATCTTATGTTAAAGACCTCATAGTACTGTATCACCAAAGAGCACTTTGCTCTCAGACTGCAGGATTACTTTTGGTTCTTAGATAGATAAGAACCAATGAAATACTCTGTATTTAATTGTTAATTATAATTTCTGACTCTTCCACAGTGTGTCTTTTTTTCCCCTCTCTTCCTCCCTAACCCTTCCACTCTCAGTCAGCGCTTTCAGTGTTTGCTTATAGGGGGTTGTCTGATATTTCTCTGGATATCTGTATTATTATTGTCTTTGACAGTAAAGTGTTGACTAATGTGTTTTTGTTAAACATGAATAAAATTGAATTGAATTGAACTAAACAGTGAGTGCAGACAGCAGCTTGCTATGCAACACGGCTGCTGTTTTGTGTGAAACAACATTTTGGCTCTCCTGATAAAAGGAATCTTCTTATCTCTTATCTTATCTATTAACTGAGCAGCCAATAAAATAATCACTGTGTGGAAAAAACTGGAGTAGTAATTAGTTGCTCAACTACACAACATTAAATAGCACATAAATCTGCCTTCAAAAATCTTTCAGCTAAATTTCCTAAATTTAAAGAAAACTGGCTGCTCATGACAGCACAAGTTTGACTTTGTGTAACTACTTCTGCCACAGTGCAGTCTGTGTTCTTACTCAGCAGAGTGAGATAAAAATAGAAAAGGCAGATTTTCCCACCCCTTGTAGGTGGGGCTGCTGAAGCACCTTTGAATGGGAAGGACATATTTAAAGAGGCACAGATCACTGTAGATGTCGAGACATTCCAAGTATAATTTATGTGTGGTCACTCTCTGTCAAATTAAACCTATTTCAACAATATTATTCTAACCATATGTTGAAAAACCACGTCATTATTTCTTAATGAACAATAAACTTAGCTTACTTGAATCAGACTCTAAAGATTGGGTTTTGCAGTTTAGATATTTGTAGATTACCACTTGAAACTATATGTGACTATATGTTTAATTTCCTCAGCAGTTAATAGGGTTTTTTTTTATTAGCTTCATCAAAATTTAAGTGTTTTTTAAAATGTATTAAATCAATAATGCTTTTTTGCCCTGTGAATTTTTAGATATACCTTGTTTATGTATTGTTTAAAATAAACAATTTGAGAAAGAAAAATCTAAGATATTTATATAATTTGTTCAGCAATATGATCTTAACAAACTAATGCTTTTTTAAAGATACTTTATGTTTACTATTGTTCATAGCATGACATCTGGCCATAAAGGACTTCATCACATGAATCAATCACTGCCAATAATCTCCTGAGCTTATTTACATACTTCTTAGTAAAATCATGTCTTTAGAAATCACTGAGATGTTTTCATATTTTTAAAAACATCTGGATTAAGTTCAAGTCAGTGTCAGACCTCACATAATTACTGGTAAAATGTCTTTCTGAAAACCATATTAAGACATAAATATGATTTAGAGTTATACTCTGACAGCTGAAACACCTTAAAGTACCTGCAGAGCAGGTGAGCCAAGAAAATGTGGATTTTTTCCATTGCTGTGTGTGGGAGTGCAAACAGGAGGAGGCGATACTTTAAAAGTGGAAGTGAAACAAGCAGACACTCACAGAGCGGCACAAACAAGTGTTAGACAGGCTAAAAGATCTCATGTTATTGTTGAATTGCAGATAAAAATGGATGAATATCCGTATCCACTGTTTTTTGAAGCCACTGACTTTACAGACAGAGAGAAGGAGAAAGTGAGGAGATACTTTCAGAAAAGGCGAGACTCCGGGGGTGGCGACTGTGGAAATCTTGAAAAACTTGGAGGAAGCATTTATAAAATCTGTTTCAAGGAAAAAGAAGGTAGGACAGTCGGTTATTTGTAAAATGTGTTTTGAGATTTGTGTTTGAATGCAGGCTGTTTGAGTGACTCTGTTTATGGTTGTTTTACAGATCAAGAGAGAGTTTTGCAGAGGAAGTTTCACACCATCACTCTTCCTAGTGGAGAAGTGCGGCTGACCGTGAGCCGCACAAGTTCACCACAGACCTCTGACCAGCCATCGACAAGCCAATCACTGGTAGAGTTTCAAAATTTTTTCATCCGTTTCAAAAACGACGTTTGGTTACAGTAAATATTTAGCGTCAGAGACAAATAATGTGGCCAAACCAGTTTAAGAGGAGTGAGTTAACCTCCAGGGGAAGCTGGACAGCAAAAAACAAAAGAAATACATTTTAAATAGTAAAACAGTCCTTTTTAAAAAATACACAGTCACGGTCTGCAGGGCATACCATGTGGGGCATGTGTGTAGGACCCAGGTGCAGACACAGGTGAGGAGGCAAACGAGCTTGAACGAAAAGCAAGCCTTTATTTTTGCTGATATACGTGTTACATAAATTAAAAGCGAGAACAAAAAGAGACTGAGAAAGAAAAGTATGTATAAACAAAGACACTATGACGACTGTGAACTGACTATGATTTCTAAGGCAAGGAAAATACACAGATGATGTGACAATGAACAGAGGGAGACAGAGGACTTAAATACACACATGAGGGAATCAGAGGAAGTGGACACATAAACATGAACACATGAACCTAATGACGGGACAGGGAAAGTGAAGCTAAATACAATGAGCAAAGAACACCAGACTCTTTCAAAATAAAACAGGAAGGGTGTCATGAGTGGCATCATGTGGTTGGCACAGCATGAAGATACAAATGCTTTATCTATTAATTTGCATTAAAGCCAAAGCAACTAACCAATGCCACGTAAATCAGTTTCCCTGGGTCTTTTCCCGTGTTGTAGTAATGCGTCATTTTCAAAGAAATGTTTAGGCGTTACCATAGCGACCAGAGAGCATTAAGGGGCAGAGAAGAGGATGTTATTCTCAATGTTGTTGGCGCATTTCAGGTGGATGCTGCTAATAAAGTTACACAATTACACAATGAATTTGTGTATATTATTCTGTTTAAAAAATAGCACAGTTTTTGTCTTGGTCATATCATTTTATTTTGTTGTATTTATCTAAAGGCCAGTCCGTGAAAATATTGTCTGACATTAAACCTGTCTGTGGCGCAAAAAAGGGTTGGGGACTGCTGCTTTAAATTATTCACAAATCATTGCATTGTACACAATATCTTAATTGTTATAGAAACAGGGTTGTAGTATATTTCTATTATAACACAGTATCATAGTCATACATAACAATCAAAAACAAAAACATATTAACAGAAATATTAATCTAATATGATTTTATCTACATAAAAGAAAGGACTATATGAATCAGTACAACTGCTGTGACATCAATCAACAGCTTTTTTGGAAGAACTAGTTTATTTTAGGAAACAAATATCAACATAGCTGAGATAGTACATAATGGATTAAGTATTAACAGATTTAAAAAGAGAAAATAAATAAAATACATGCCATAGCAAAGATAACGCTGATTAGAGTGTGAGGTAGAGATGATTAATTTTTGATTTACTGCCCAGGCCTATGTGGTACACTTTAACTGTTTATAATAAGGAGCCTAAATTATAGCATAAACTGACAGCTTTGTTTGATTTCTTTTCTTCTTTTAGAGCTCTACAAACCCAAACATAAAAGGTCTTGAGAAGACTTTCAGGATAGATGTTTTCCTGCTGTATTTCCTGAGAGACAACTGTAAAGCATTCAAACTTTTTGAAAAACAACTCTCATCAATCGGCTGCACAGTTGAGCTAAATTTCGATGAAGAGGCGGTTTTGGTTAGAGGGGAGATTGACAAGGGGCCAGGAGGAGGATTTGGTGGTGCTGCAGAGAAATGGGAGTATCAGGTGGATCAGGTCTTCATCCAGCTCACAGAGAGCTACAACTGCTATCATGTACTCGAGCCAAAACAAGTGAAAACGGTACTGCAGGACCCGTCATTTAAAACAGATGATGTTAAAGTTTACACAGAGACTGGCTATGCTGTGGTTGTGGGAGAGGTTGATGCCATGAAGGAGAAGATTGAGATTCTGGAAAAAAGCCTACCGACCAGAAAGGAAGTGCCAATTGTGGAGAAAAAGTTCAAGCTCATAGAAGAGGAGTTCAATCAAGAAATGCGTGCCAATTGTCCAGATGTTAAAGTAATCAGAGGTAGTGGTGTGATTACTTTGGAAGGCCCTGACCCAGAGGTTCAGTCAGGAGCTGCAAAACTGGATGAACTGATTAAGAACATAAAGGAGAAGAGAGTTAAGTTCCCTACAGCTCTGCTAACCTTCATGAAGACCAGTGATGCCATCCCAAAATACCAAACTCGCTTCCAGCAGAGCCTCAGAAACCCTGTTTTCTTTGAGGTTGGTTCTGATCTGGTTCTGTCCAGTTTGTCCTCTGACGCTCTGAATGAGGCCGAGGCAGCAGTGATGAGAGACTTTAAAGTGACCACTGTACAGCTGCAGGGAGCTGTAGATCTTAACAGGTTGAAAGAAATTCTGACGAAAGCCAAGAATGAGGCAAACAGTAGAGAGCTCAGAGTGGACTTTAGCTACATGCCAGGCGCCAGTGGAACTACAACGACCAAAGTCCGACTGGTGGGCTACAGTGAAGATGTGGCTAAGCTCAATGAAGTTCTTCACAATTTCCAGTTGAATCAGGTTTCTCAAGAAACCATCAATCTATATCATCATGACATTGTCTACTGTTTTGATAAAATCCTAGACTTGATTGGCATTAACCAGACCGAGGTGGCCTTAAGAGCCTCACATTTTCCAAGTCCTTGTGTGTTTGTGTCTGGTCCTCGATGTCATGTTCAGGAGGCCAAGGAGGCCCTAACATCAGCTCTAGCCAGTCTTGTAGTAGACACTTTGACTCTGGATGGACCAGGGGCTCAGATGTACTTCCATGAAGAGGGTAAAGTGACTAAGGACCTGATAGAAAATTCCTGTCATGTCATAATCCGAGAGAAGCAAACTGCAGCCACTCCAAATGTGCAAAGACTACGAAACACCACCAGACACAGCGACACACCTAGATCTCTCATCTACAGCAGCAGCATATACAGCACAGTTGGTAACTCTGCAATCAACGAAACAAACCTGAAGATCAAGCTCAGCAGTTTAGAAAATGAACAGGTTTGAATATTTCCATTTAATTCTATTTCCCATAATCACAAAATAAAACATCAATAATCATGTTATTCAATA
>VUQR01030658.1:10828-25294 GCA_015108515.1 Hemichromis elongatus
TTAATCCTGAATTAATTTCCTGAATGGAAATCTGTTCTCAGGGAATTTGTCTAAAGGCTCTCTAAGCAGGCTAGAAACCCGCTAATTATTGTTAATGTAACAATAAATCCAGTTTTATATCATTCCAGAAACTGGAAAAGCCAACAAACATCACAAACTGATTCTATCTGTGGAGTGTAACACTATCCCAGGGTGGATTTTTCCCTCACAAGCAGTCTAAGATGTCAGCTGTTGTGTCAATAGCAAAGGTCCACCCTGTATGCACTCTAGTCCCTGAATAAAACCACACCCTGTCAATGTAATCATTCTCTGGCAGTCTCCTACACAGGTGCTTATCTTGCTGCCTTGTACTTTTGGTCACCTCATAGGTCTACTGTAAAAGGTGAACCAGTTTCCTGAAGTCATCCAAATCATGTTTTTGGAACTATGAAAGCATTTTATTGAAATTCAGGATTGCTGAGGTTAATAAAAAAAAATCCTGCACTCATTGTGAATAGACTGTAGTATAATTAAGATTTGAGGTTCTTGCAACAGAGATCTTTACATAGTCCACCACACAATCTTAGTGTTACTTATTGACATTTCAAGCTTCTAGTCAAAACTTGTCAGATTTAGCTCAGCTCATGCCCTTTAGTCATTCCTGGAAGGTGTGTCCTTCCCACCTCGCCGTTCCTCCAAGGTTCTAACCACAACACCAGTGGTGAACTAAGATAATGTAAAATATAGTGTTTATGCTGTCATATAGCTGAAAATACACTGACACTAATCAAGCAGTGGTGAAGTGTCTACTGTTTCTGTGAATTCTAAGATAAATATCTACAACAGTAACACTGGATTTAGGCATTGCGCCAATCTTTGAGTCGCCATATTTTTTTAAACCACAGCAGCCTTGATAAACCAGAATGCACAGCAGCAACAGCTCATGTTTTATAATGTGTCAGCTGCTGCACACTGGGTTTTCTGGTTGGCTGTAATGTAGTGATAAAATCAACAAAGCCAAATGTAAGAAGACGTTATCTCTCTGAAAGGAAGGAGCAAAGAGCTACCTCTCTAAAGGAATTCTGGGATATGTAGGAACTCACTACATCACACACGAAATAAGGAACATGGTAAATTAAGGTGAAAGAACTTTGAGTGAATGGCTCATTCCGATTTACGTGGTTGTGTGTTTGTGTGTGTTCACTTGACAGGCCATTTTTGAGATCATCACCTCAGAGCATTCATACCTGCACAGTCTGGGTATTCTGGTACGCAATTTCAAGGAAAGTGAAACACTGAGGAAGACAATGACGACCATAGAGCACCACCACCTCTTCTCCAATATTGCCGTCATCCGTGACGTTAGTCAAAGGTCAGCACATGACTCTTAAGGAACTCTTAGTTAATATCAGTATGTAAAAACAGGACCATAAAATGCTAGTTCACGAGCTTTACTGTATTTTACTGATTTTAGGAAGAACTTTTTATTTTTATTTTTTGAGGAAAGCAGTGATGTCAAATTCCTCTGAAACAGGGTTTCTCATAGGAAAAAGGTTAAGTCAAAAATTCAGGGTAGAGCATTTGCCATAAGCATTTCTGTAGTGTCCTGTAAGCCCCGTAAACATGTTAAAACTTGCTAGTCAAACTGGTTCTGCTGCCTATCTGCTCAGAGTGGTATTCCCAGGCTTTATAATGATAATGTGTTTGAAACCAGCCTGTGTGTAATGCAAGCAACTTTATTAACAAAAAGAAATGCCCTTTCATCTTTCAGCCTCTTCTTCCATTTCCAAGTAAAACAGTATCTGTGAAACTAGTGAATGTGTATTGGAAGCTGCTGTCTCAGTTACAGTACAGTGTGTGTGTGGGTGTGTCCTGTAGTTGGTTTGTTGGCTGGGCTGTTTTCAGGTGTCATTTTCATCCTTTTCTGTTTATTTAAAATGAACTTTCCGAGGGCAGGGCCAAAAGTCATTTTTCATGTTGATGTTTGTTATTTATCTGTTAGAAACCAGAGAGGGCAAAAAAGGTCAAAAGTCATTTCTTTCTGTTACTAGAGTTGCTTAACATTGCCTTTCTGCATTTCTATTATGTTTGGAAAGTTAAAAGTGGGTGCAGTTCTTTACTGAAACATGTGCGCTGCACACATTGAAATACATGATACAGGGCAAAAACCATATTAATGTGCTAGAAAGGAAAGATTTGATATTACCACCTTCATTTTTCAACACAACCTGAACTCTCTTCTTCTCATTGCTTTAAGTAGACTACAAGAATAGTCCACCAGGCTTCTTGAAGGATATTCAAAGCTTTTCTTTGTATGGCGACTGCCTTTTGATCTGTTATCTGTCAAAATGATCCCACACTCAATCAGTAATTTTGAGGTCTGGACTCTGGGGAGGCCAATCCATGACTGATAGTGTTTCATTGTGGCAAGGAGATCATTGTCATGCTGAAAAATTGAGTTGTTGCTGATCAGATGCTTTCCAAATAGTCTTGCATGGTGGATCAAAATCTTTTCTGTGTTCATAATTCCATCAAATTTGACAAGATCGCCAACACCACTGGCTGAAATGTAGCCCTAAATTATGGCAGAGCCTCGGCTATAGACATTCACATACATAATGATGGATTTGGATTCATGAGACCTGTTGTCATTAAAATGCAGTCTAGTTTTTACCTCATACCTCAGCCTTTTCTCCCTGTTTCCCTTCTTTAAAAATGGCTTTTTGACAGCCATCCTTCCACTGAGACTATTTCTGAATAGGTGTTGGTGAAGAGTAGATGGATCAACTCAAGGTCCCAGACCCTTTCAGGGTCTTTCAATTATTTCATATTTCTTAAGGACATGACTTTCAGATTCAGTTCATCTTTTGCACAGAGTTTGTAAGGGCTGCTCCTTCTTCATTTGTTCTGTTCTTGTCCACTTTCTTCTATATTTTTAATGAAACACTGCACATCATGCAGAGATGTGCATAGATTTAGCTAATAGATCTTTTTGAATCACATTGTTAGTGAAATTTATGTTTTTATCTCCGTCAAACTGTGTCATCACAGTATTTTTAATTGCTTTAACTAAAGAAATGGTAACAATTGTGTTTTAGTTTGTGTTTTTGCAACAAGCTGCAAGTAACAAAGTCCCTAATTAGTTTAAAATGAGATTTTTGCTAAGTAGTCTGTTATGTGCACGTACAACACTGATTTAACCCTTGAATTAGGTGCTTTTTCTATGCTTTAATAAATCATTGGTCAGTGTTGAGGGGAAAAAAACATTAACTATTTAACTACTTCTCAAGGCCACTTTCAAAGAGGACTGGCTCAAAAAATATATAAGTGGGGGTTGACTCAAGTTTTTGGCGCAGTACTGTAAAATTAGAAGAGGAATTGCATGAGTACATTCACTTATTTGTATTACACACCACTGTAATACAAGGTGGGAGAAAAAAAACATATTTCTTTTAAATTGTTACTGAACTCTCCCTCTCGATCCATCATCAGGTTTTTTGAGGACCTTGAACAACGTCACTCTGAAAACCCAGTGATCACAGACATTAGCGACATTGTTCAAAACCACGCTGCTAACTACTTTGAGCCATACATTAGCTACTGCTCCAACGAAACCTTTCAACAGAGGACCCTGCAGAAGCTACTGTGAGTAGAAGAACAAGCAAGCTGTTGAGTTTCTCCAGTAACATGGCTAAATGAGCTAAACATCCATCTTTCTGCATCTCTTAGGTCAAGTAACAATGCGTTCAAAGAGACCCTGAAGCAAATCGAACTGAGCAGTGAATGCAGAGGCCTCCCCATGCTCTCCTTTCTCATCCTTCCCATGCAGCGAGTAACCAGACTGCCACTACTGCTGGATGTCAGTTTAAGCTTTGCTTTACTAAATGAGTAAAAGGTCATATTCACAGCTCCTATCGTAGAGATGTTGATTTGACCTTTTTTTTTTTTAGTTGTACAGTGGAACATACAAAGCAACTCTAAAGGGTCGTTTAAAAAACATGGGTTCATGGTCAGCAGGTTCTGTATATTTTCTCTTTTAGTGAATCAGAATCATACATTCATCAGAGCCCGACCAACACAGGACTCTTAAGACTGACATTGATATTTGGTAACAATCCAATACATCAGCTGATGTTTCTTTTTCTTTCAGACACATGACACGTAAACAGAAGTCCTGACAATGCAGTTTAAAAATAATCCTGGTTTACTATTTCAGCAAGTCATGGATTACTTGTTTATGCTCTGCCCTTTTCTGCTCAGCTCAGCTGAATGTTGTGTTTGTAGTGTTGCAAGATAGTTGCAGAGTGCCCTCTGGTGGACAAACTTACAACATACTGAAAACACGGTTGAAGGGTGTTTTTCCCAAATTTTCTTTACATCCATCCATCTACCCATTCTCTTCTGCAGCATGGTGCACCATGTTCCCCTCTTCTTATTTTTTGACATTTTTACATTTTTTAGTTATTGAATAAGTATAAATGCCTATTAACCCTGCCAGTATATGAGTCGGGCTCTTATGTACTGTGTTAACTAGTACACAAGAAAATAACTGGTATTTAGAGTTTTTAATTCCTTTGTTTGCTCCTCAGACAATCAGCCAGAAAACTCAACAAGAAACAGCACATTACTTTGCTGCTATTTGGGCATTGAACTCCATCAACAAGGTACTGAGGACTACTCAGCTAGGGATGCATGTAAAACACTCTGCAGCTTCACAGTTATCATCCGAGAGCAGACAATCACATTTATGCTGCTATTGTTAAAATTATTATGCCAACAGCTGGTCACTAGATGCAATGATGGAGCTAGGCGGATGGAGCGAACCGAGCAGATGTACACCATCGAGAAACAAATGGATTTTGGTAAAATCAAGGTGTGCTTCCACACAATCAAGAAAGAATAAACTGAACACGTATGGTTACATTGATTAGTAAAATATCATAAATAATTACAGTAATAAATAACAGTGTCATTTAAAAATGCATATGAGTGAAACCTCTGAGTCCACTTTGCTAACCTGGTTTGATAAATCTGTTGATGCTGACAGGCATTCCCACTGGTGTCATCATCGCGCTGGCTGAAGAAGCGCGGTGAGCTGCGCCTCTCACCTGAAGAGTTCAGCATATGGAAGGCTTTCAGCACCAAAAGCTACTACCTGTTTGTCTTCAGTGATGTACTGATTGTTACCAAGAAGAAGAGGTGAGTGGAAATGCAGTGCCAACAATCTTATTCACCTAAAATGCTATTATGTGTGAATACAGTGGGAAATTTCAAAGCTGAGTATAAAGATGGTTGTCACATTTGTTTAAGGCTTTATTGTAGTGATGGAGTTCTTTCATTGATTTTAATGACTTTGATGACAATATCAGGAAATATCCAAATTAGTATCTTAAAATTATTCCAGGTTGACCATAAGTAGTGGACAACTAAAAGATTAATTAAAATAATGGTACAGTAGAACCTGGTTAGGCCTTTGCTAAAGCAGGCAAGAGACGAGAAAGATTAAACCCACAAACAGTTTAATTAACTTTCTATTTACTTGTGACTGTAGTGGACACTAAGCAGATCCAGCTGCTAACAGAATATGAGAAAGAGAAGAGAAGAGGGAAAGGGACAGAGCAAGGAGAGAGTATGGATGTGGTGCTTGCATACTTGAGATTCTTGAATCCTGCATTCAGCAAGTCAGCTTAACTGACTACAGCTTTCTGTTTTGAGTTAGGGAGAAAGCAAACAATGTCCGCTCAGAGGAAGGAGTCGCCCACAACACTGGAGTCATTTAGAGAAATGTTTAAGTCAAGTGATATCATCCTGGAGAGACCGTTATCAATCAAGTGATGTAGTTTTAGCTGCTTGGGGTCTAGGTACATTCACCCTTATCCATTAAACAGGTTTAAAAGTATTTCTGTGCCTGCCGCAGCAAGTTTGGCAAGACGATGCGATAAGCTTAAATTTGCAATATGATGTTTTTTCTCTTTTGTTTTGTTTTCTACCAATTTTCTGTTCAGTGAGGAGAGTTTTGTGGTGTTGGATTACGCTACTTTGAAGAATATTGAGGTGGAGATGGGAGAAGATGGAGAGAAAAGGGCGTCTCAGTCTCCCAAGAACAGCTCCAGCAACCTTTCCTTTAGGCTACTGATGAGCAAGAGCGATGGGAGAGCAGAGCAAATCTCCCTAGTGGCTGAATCCAGGTACTGTGACTTTTAGCCTCCTCTTAAGCGCAGCCGAAATCTTTGAAAGAACTTACCTAGAGGCAAATTCCAATGCTTTATATCACAATATTGCTTTCTCTGAATACCACTAGTGGTTATTTATTCAAAATCACATTTACAATTAACCACCTGGAAGACCACGTCTGATAGTTTGTGTCTGGCGCTCTCTACTGCCATAAATCTTAATAGCAGCCTAAGATCATCCCATGTTATGAATTTCACTGTAAAAAAAATGGTTTTTATTTATTTATTTATTTATTTTCTATTACCAAGGGTGGACCGGGAACGATGGATAGTTGCTCTTACAGAGCACAAGAAGCCAGCTGGCCCCAGTCACACTGATGGTAAGCTTGTATTATTATAAAGAATCCGAGTTTAATCGTTCTTGTTCTTGAGATGTTATTCAGTTGTTAGCAACTCCTTCAGCGCAGTGCAGCAGAGAAAACAGATGATTTGCATTTTGTTTTGCGGTCATATTTGTTTACACAGCTGCAGTGTTCCTCTTTTCTTCGTCTGAGCTTGTTAGATTTCCTTTGATCCATAAAAAAACTACATTGCAAGAAAAGCTTCCTATAATTCAGACTTAATACCGTTTAGACTCATAAAGCAGCGAATAGTATAAATGTATTCTGTTTCTGTGTACCTGGCCAGTGACCAATGTTTTTGCTGCTATAAGATCAGATCAGATAGACATTAAAATGGTTTTCAAGTTAAAACAATGGTATTTTTAAACATGAACACCCATCTTATAATGGCTATGGCTCAGGAGGTAGAGCAGGTCATCTAGAATAGAATAAAATAAACCTTTATTATCCCATGGATGAGAAATGTGGGTGTTACAAAGCTCTTATAGCAAGGGAAAATAAAATATAAAAGGAAGACACAAAGTGGTCCTATATACACATAAGCAACCGAAGCTACTATATACAGGTAACAATGTACAGAATATGGACAGAAAAATTGTACGGAGATATGTATAAAATGTACAGTAGACAGGCAATCGGGTGAATAAGATGACCAAAAGGATGTTAAACTGTGTTATAGAGTCTGAAAGCTGCTGGTAAGAATGACCTGCGGTAGCGCTCCTTCCTGCACATTGGGTGTAAAAGTCTACTGCTGAACGAGCTCGTCAGTGCTCGTACAGTCTCATGCAGGGGGTTGGAGGGGTTGTCCATGATGGATAACATCCTTTCCTCCCCAACCTCCTCAATGGACTATCCAGGGACTGTTTGATCCCTGGATCTTCCAGCCTACATGCCAAAGTGTCCTTGGGCAAGCTACTGAACCCTGATGTGTTTCTGATGCATGCATTGGTTTGTGAATATTGGATAGAAAACACTTAGATGCAGAAAAAAAGGAATGAATGTGAGTGAATGAGACATGCTGTATAGTGCTTAAGTGGAGTAGAAAAGTGCTGGAAGAACCAGTCCGTTTACCATATCTACAGTAAATCCATTACAAAGGTGGTGGCTGCAGCTTGTGTAGCACTTTCATAGCAAGCATAACTGTTGACATTTGGTTTGTTATGAAAGGGTGTGTCACTAAAAAGAAGTTATGGTATGTACTTTGGTGTAATTTTAAACCCTGTTGGATATAAATCAGTTTTCATACTCCTTTGTAGGAAAGTAAAATGTTCCACATTCAGTTTTATGAACTCCATTGCCATTTACTTTTCAGGTCTGCCACAGTATGAGGTCATCAAATCATACATGCCAAAGGAGCCAGATGAACTGGGTCTGAAAGAGGCCGAGCTTGTCATTGTCCTACAAAAACAAGATGGTGAGACCTCAACTTCTTTATTAGCTGTAATACAGTGTAAATTTCACACCATCAAACCCAAGAGTGCTGTTGCTCTTTTGTGTTAAAGCACAAAGTAAAATGTAAGGTGCTTTAAAGTTAACCTTAACAGTCATCTTCTCCTAGGATGGTGCTACGGGGAGAGAATGCGAGATGGAGTGAGGGGCTGGTTTCCCGACAGCTGTGCCACAGAGATCACAAACCCTGACGCCATGGAGAGTAACGTACAGCGTATGAAGCGTTTGCGCAAAGAGACCAACGTCTGAGACGCTCTACTGCCGATTAATCATATTAAACAAACTATGAATTATAGTCAATGTGCTCCAGAAGTCCATTAACAACAGACTGAAAAACATTTACTGGGCAGAGAAAACCATAACTGATCATTAATGTTAGTCTCTGGTCCAGTTCCTATTTCCACCTTGTGACTTTTATTTCTCTCTTCCATTAGACTATCAAAGTGTGTCGATCTCTTTCAGGAACAATTGAACATTACGGATTTCTGTCCACCTGTATAAATGTGGAGCACAAAGTGTACATATTATTCACCTTGTACAGCTCACTCCAGCCATTTTCTTCTTGTTTAAAGCTACATTTTAATTTACAGTAAAATGATCTTTAGATGCAAAAAACATTTGTGGACGAATACTGATACTACACCAGTAATGTCTAAGATGCTTTAAAGGGTTTATTATTGTGTTGTGAAAAAGTGACCAAAGTTCTGGTTAAACATTTACCATTGTAAATATAGCCTTTTAGAAACCACCTCATTGCTTAAGTCCCTGATCTTTATATGAAGTGGGGAAAAAAAGAAAAGAAAAGAAAAAAAAAAAAACACCCTTAACTGTGTCCTCTGTAAGTGAAAGAAATTAGATTGTGCCTTTCTTATATCCTGTATACTTGAAATAAAAACAGCCATGACTCCAAACATTTTTCCTGGGTTCTGGACTTTTATTTGAGCTTGCATTTTGTTAAAATGTTTGAATACATAAAAAGTTATTTAAAAACGTCAAACTGACCAGATATCAAACTCCATTTTATCTTTAAAAACCATTTGGTGTAAAAACTCAGGACAGATTTAGAAAAACATTTGCTGTTTCCCCAAAACTTTTTGTAGCTGTCACATAAAAATAATGGAAAAAAAACAAGTCTGCATAGATTCTGCAGGCCATCGGTGGTAATCTGGTCAAATGCATGTTGCAAGCTTGTGACGATCGTCAAGTCAAATCTTTATTGCTCAGATCTTATTTGATGTTTCTTCTTGTTGACAAAAAAACTGTAAAAGAAGAACATTAGTAATTAGTCCACTGTATGGATGCAAACTGGATTTTTATTAAACACTCCTAGCCATCTGGATTAAGACATTTATCATGCTGTATAATAAGATGGCTAAAAAATGTGCATCACCAGAGACATTATTCAGAGCTGCTGTTCAGACAGCAGTGAGACAAAAGTGACAGAGCTCGGTGGTGCCAGACTGTTTGCTTAATCAAATCCACTAGATTATCTCAGGCTTTCAGACTGTCCACTACAGAGCCAAAAAGCGTATAGGACAAGCCACTCCGCTTTACAAAACACTGTCGTAAAGCTGCCTAGTTCTTTACTTTCAGGTCCCAGATGCAAATCTGATGAACAGATGTGAAATCAGACATTATGAATATGGTCAAAGCAGACCCAGACTCACCCGGACGATGGTAAAAGATGGTAGGTGCCGGTGGGCAGGTTATTTCCTACTCAGCCCCACCCTGCTGGGCCTCGGGAGCGGACGTTTTCTCTGCCGATGTGTCACCTCCTGTCTTGGCCTCCTTGTTTTCCTGGACAGGTTTGCCACCCGTCTGTTGGCGTCTGCGGCGGTAATTGAAGTTGCGGCGGTAGCGGCGCTGGCGGGGCTGCTGATTCTGACCACCTTCGCCACCCTGATTCTCCTTGTCCTCCTCAACGTCCCGCACCGGTCTGGGACGGGGTGGACCCCTATTGTTAACAAGCAAAAAGGAAGAAGCTTTAGGGCAATCATGAAGGGTGCTCTAAATGCAAGGCAAAAACACCATGCCAGAAAATAAATGTACTAAAACAAGATGCAGGATTCAAGTGACTAACAAATTGCTGCTGAAAAGCTACAATTTGTGGATAGGCTGCAACAAAAGGAGATCTTCTCTATCCAAACATGTGGCGAGTACTACTAGTAAAAGAATCAAATGGAGAAATTTTAGTTGCTGGACACAAGACCAGGATGGAAACAGCCGAAAAGGTTTATTCGCCTATTGTTGCAGCCAGCATCAGTGAAGCCAACATGCAAACCTTGGTCTGAACCTTGGTCGGAAGCCTCTGTAGTAGTTCTGCCTCGCTGGTTTGTTGCCCTGGTCTTGACCCCCCTGGCTCTCGTCACCCTCACCTCCCTGAAATCAAATGGATCAAACTGGTCAAACACCTTTTGAACCACAGTTCAGTAGTGACATGCACCACTCCAATGAAACTGGCAAGCTTAAAGAGCTAATACTCAAATGAAGAATAAGCATTACCAAGTAAGTCTCCATAACAATTATGGGGCCCTATTACAGTCAGTTTGTAAAACACTGGTAAGGCCCCCGATACACCAAGATTTATTGGTCACAACCACGTGAGGGTTAGGAGAGGGTTAAGAGCCGAGTATGACATAATCATATTACGTTCCCGACTTTAGGGACAACTGGGTGTCTGTTTCAGGATAGTAGCCTGTGACAGCATACCTCAGTCATCTCTCCGCGTGGTGCGTTGGTGTACGGGGGCCGGCGGCCGTATCGTCTACGTACAAAGTATGGTGGGTAGCGCCGTCTGCCAGGGTAAGTGGGTCTGCGCTGCTGTTGCTGCGAGTCTCCTTCAGGGGCATTCTCTCCACCCTCTCTGCTTTTGTCACGTCCTCCACTGCCTTGTTCACCCTCTCCATCACTCTGGTAGTTCTCTGGATAGTCTCCTCCACGGGGAGGGCCCCTCCTTCGGGGATACCGCCTATAGCGGTTCCTGTCAGCAGCATACTTGCTTCCCTGGACTGCAACACCTCCTGGGCCGGTGACATTTGCAGCCTCTGCTCCCTGTGTCCAAAGTAAGATTTTTGTGTAGATATATGTTTTAAACTAGAGAACAATAATGGGATGTTTTCTTTAGAAGCTGCCAGTCTACAAAACCAAATTACTAACCAAACAACAGCTTACCTTCTCTCCCTCGACTACATCAAACTCCACAGTTTCTCCATCTCCAACACTGCGAAGATATTTTCTCGGGTTGTTCTTTTTGATGGCTGTCTGAAATCATAATGGTTCATATTTGAAATGTTTAATCATCATAATCATCTCATTTTTTTAATCAAGTTATAAAAATAATAATATTACAAAGCTTACCTGGTGTACAAAAACGTCCTCTTTTGTATCATTCCTATAAATAATAATAAAAAAAAAAATTAGAACACCATTAGAAGTATCCTTCTGAGCCACAAAAAGCAGCGATGCCTCTGCAGACTACAACAAAGCGAATGAGTGTCGGGATTAACAGATAAATGCAACCACAGTTTGGAGACAAGATAATTTTCATCCAGGCAGCTTTGTAAGCAAATCATAGCCATAATAGGATTGGGAATGTTCTTTCACACACACACACACACACACACACACACACACACACACACTGCTGTTATCGAAGTCTTTAGAAAGAAGGGGTTTACCTGTTGATAAACCCATATCCATTCCTGACGTTGAACCATTTGACTGTACCCAAGACTTTTGTTGCTGTAAAGAAAAGAAATGAACATATATTACTGATCAGTGTAGATACATCTCGGTATTTAATAAGACAACAACAATGACAACGTGTAAAATAAGAACAGACCTGAGAAAGCTACACGTTTAATGTGGAAGTTATATTTAACTCCCCAACTGTCATTCTTATTATAGATCCTGGCGCTTAGGAGTGCCTTGTGCCAGCTGCATTTGGTGTGAGGTATGAATCACCATGAACGAGTACCGTCTAGATTACATGTCAGGTAAATTTCAAGACTTTATTGCCCCTATTTGTAATGTCCCTGTCTACTGTGATGCCGTCCAAATTAAAGATTTCAACATCATCATAGCAGGCCGCTGTAGCTAAACACATTGACCTTTAACTACAGCAGACCTACTGCCCCATTTTAGACGCTCTACTGAGCGTTCACACGTGGTAGAGTCGTGCCCGGATATGTTAGCGAGCTCAGCTGGCTTGTTAGCATAGCTATGTAGCCGAAAGGTCTGAACCATGTGCTTGGATTACTGCCAGCAGGCGGAAATGAACATAACACATTGGACAGCTTCTATTGTGACCAAATATTCATGGCGGAAAAAATTGGGAAAAAAAAATGCCACGGTTATACCGGTTTCAATTAACAATCAACGAAATGGCGAAAGAAATCAGTGAAATACACGGCGGACATTTTGGGTGGCCTCTTTAGCCATGTAAATAGCTCAAGTTAGCTGGCTAGGCTAACATAGCTTTACAAACAAGCCAGTAACCGTCGGGCCCTAACAAGACCTCATAAATTCCACCGAAAATAGTTGCCAGTGTGCTGTGGTGCATTTCCGATCAAATCCAAATATAATTCACTAATAATTGTGACAGTAAAGAGCTAGAATATAGTTTCGACTGTCTTAAATTTAAAAAAAAATCACCGGGGAATAAGACTCGTGCGAACAAAGGACGGCAAGTCGCTAACGCTAGCTCGGTTTCGACATAATTTGTAGCCGGTTAAGTCGTTGGGTATCTAGGTGTTCCACAAATATGGCATTAAAGTTAATTTTAATACTTCGACATCTATTCCCATTTGCCTAAAAGGTGCGCGGACGTTGGTGTATAAACACAGGATCTGATAACGGCCAGAAACCACTTCAGCAACCGTTTACGTGACGGCCGCCCAGTACCAGGGCATTCTATGGACAGGAGGCCGCGTTAACCGAAGAGATTAACAGCCTAAAATACCTCTTAATTTTTACTACTCGCATGTCTTCAAAAATGATTTTAACATTTAGGTTAAGTGTTAGCTATTAAAAACTGAATTCAAATGAGCACTGTATAAAACAATTGAAAAGCTTACGCTCTCTAGCTTACGACCGATACTTTTATTCTGTATCCGAGCACGTAAACGTTAGCGTTTTCTAGGCAACATAAGAAAATTATATAACCTTTCTTAGAAAGCTTCTCGTTAGTAAAACCCAATGCACTGAATGCAACATAGCCCATGAACTAATTCAAAAAGTTTACCCAACAGGACCGAGTATATTTTAATAAAATATACCGGGTACCGTTGGCTAAAATAAAATTCTCTCTACTGTTAATTTAACATGTGCTAACGTTGTCCAACTCAACGGCCGTGTCTAACGAACGTGATTTAGTGATTCAGACTGAGCTATGGATCGAGCTGACAACATTAGCAACCACAAGTTTTGCGCATTGCCTCTGTGCCATAAAACATTTTAGCTTAACTAGCTTCAGCAGTCTTACCGATGACCTTCTTATCCCCCGCGGAAGCTGCGGCTGCCGGGCTGGATGGGCTCTCCGCATCGGCAGCAGGCTGCGGCGGTTGCTGCTGTGTCTCGGCCTCGCTGCTCATTGTTACTTGTTGGTAATGGCTTCAGCCGGCGGCGGCTCTTTGCTATTTTTCCCGGTGCTAGATGGTAACCTGGGCCGGCGGTGGTGGGGGCTACTGCCTTCGGGCTCTCTGCTTTCCTCTTTCCGCTCCCGTTGCCGATCGAACTGGGCAGAATGAGACGAGGTGCCGGGGAATGTTCCAACTCGGAGTTCCGCCCAACTGCCATTCTAATTGGTTGGAAAGTGTAACAGGAAATATTCGCGTTCCAATTAGCCAGAGCCACTGTCAATTTCGCTTCTGAAACGCGTTGGGTAAAATGATTGGGTAAAGGAAACCGTACCTGTCCATTCTCACCACCCCTTCATGATGTCAGAGTCAGACGAATCAGACCACATAACCATGACAGTTTTGGAACAGTGTCTGCTTGGTAAAATCATGTTCTTCTGACGGACTTGGACTTAATATACACATAGTTTAAAATATAATTGTAGTTATTATTATGCAGTACATAAAACTGCATGGAAATGTTTCAAAAGACTTGGACAAAAATAGTGTGATTATCGTGTGTTAAAAGGAAAGTCAACAGCTAAATATATTCTGCTTAAGAGATCTAGAAATACGGGCCCATTAAGAAGAAAACCTATGCCTGAATGTTTAAACTATTTTCAGTTTCATTTTGTACGCTGGTTAAATGAAAAATCGCTGTTATATATAAATGCCTAGAGACATAGCACATACTGGTTCAATGTGCCTACCTGGACCACTGTCGTGGAAAAAAAATTTAAGGGGTAAATGACTCAAATAAGGGGGAGAACAACATAAATTTTAACGTTTATTATTACACCTCAAGCATATTAAAAAAAAAAAAAAAAAAAAAAAAAAAATTTTAAATTT
>VUQR01030658.1:34880-46732 GCA_015108515.1 Hemichromis elongatus
CTCAATCTAATTGCAAAAAAAAAAAAAAAGACTGTTGTGCTATTTTCATGTCATATTAAAATAATTTTTTAAGAAAACATTTACTTTAATGCAAAAATAAATAATCACAATACAGTACTGTATATTAAAATAAGTCATACATGCATCCTACTCTAAGGCCTAAAATAGCCTTTATTCTGGCATCACGGAAGTTTTTCTTACATTAGTGGGAGGCAACAAACGAGTTGTTTTAGTATCATATAACTCGGATGAGCTAAACTTGGTGACTGTATTTGTTTTTGTTCATTTGAATCCATGTTTCTGCGTTCTCATGAATATGCATGACTGTAAAGACGATAAACTAGTCTATCGACATTCTCAGAAATGAGGCGTGCCCTGTGCTTCGATGCAACACTTGCTCGTGTATCATAGATGCTGATAATTAACAATAACATTTCACTGTCCGACCTAACAGCACCGGGTTAGTGGCTCAGTGTGTTATGTGCACATATTTATATTAATATAATCTAGAAGAAGAATCTTTCTAAAACTTTGAAATGAATAGGATTTAACCCGCCCTTTAGACTCACCCTGGTTGTTGCAGGTATTGCTGCCATATAAAGTAGAACAGTTCAACAAGCTTCCTGGTTTAAATATTATATAAAATTAACTTTGAACTATCAAAGTTCATCCCCATATTATAGTTTATGTTCTGTAGCTCTACTGTGGATTTTTACTAAAGAAACCAGTAGATGGGAGTGGCCAAGTTCACTTTTATTCGTGTTGAAACTTGTTGATCAGGTGGTTTTAGAAAAAAAGTCCCACTAGCTTTTTCCTAGTAAAGGTTTTAAAGGTGATTACAGGAACAAGCGCTGCTGTTTTGCAAGCCAGAAATATGCTCTCTTTTTTTTTTTCACTCCGCGTGAGCTCACTGTCTCGTTAATGACTCAGACTCTTCGCTCTACATCAGACAGACTTCACGTTAAACTACGGCAGTGTCGTCGTCATTTTTGCTGTTGTGCTATCGCTCTTTTTGTTAAAAATCTGGGGGCAGCATGGGCCTAGGACAGTAGGCTTGCTGGGTAGTAAACGGCAGACAAGTGTTGCGTGTTGTGTTTTAGGTTGTGATAAATAAGTAAAATACATTAACTAATATTTTGTTAACTACCCCACTTTGGCATACACACGTACTGTAAAAACAGAACAATAACAGAAAACTAATAACAATAAATAATTAAAACACAAAAGAAACACAATCATAAGGCGCCTATAGAGAACTTACAGAGCTCACCTTGGAAAAGCAAAAGTGTTTATCACAACATCAGATTCAATTCATAAATCTGATTGTAAAACCTGCAAGACAAGACAGGCTTAACTAAAAAACACACAAAAAAAAACATCATCTTGGACCACAATGACACAAAGTATACTCTCACAAAAACCTGTCCCTGAGTGATGAATGTCCTCACAGACATTTTAGACACGGTGGACATCAGTGTGAGGAAATGTATCATCTAAGACAAGCTGATCAGATCAAATCAAATAAGTGTTTTTCTGTCTCCTGTGAATGTTTATTATTGCTGTAGCCCTAGAACAAAACTGAGTCAGAAAATAGGTGGCTTCCTTTGCACTCACAGCTTTAGCAGTTTTGTGGTTTTTAATTTTTCTCCTATGTAAGTTCTTATCACATCTTTAAAATTTCTTCCGTCTTTCACAGAATTTACTGGAGGATCTGAACACTGCGGTATCAAGTCAAATGCTGCCAGAGTTGCCATCTTTGTTTGACACAAGCCACACTTTCAAAATGCTGGCCATTATACATGAATGGGAGGGTCTGTCTGCCAGTCACACAGACAACACTGGAAAGTATGTTTTACTCTTACTTTCCAAAGCGGGACTGGAAACAGTAATCTTTTATTTATGGTGTCAAAAACGATATACCATCTTTATGAGTGTGTGCAGCCTGTCCATCATACTGGCTGACTGGCTGATGACCATTTTAATGGCAGCTGTGTGGTTTCTGGATCCTGTTCACTCATTTACACCCTGCTTCCTTTTGACTAATGCCTCAGCAACATACGCAGCATTACCACTGCCCATGATATGGCTGGGTTTAACGGACTACCTTTTAGGAGACAAAGTTCTTAGCAACCACAGAGCCATATTAAAAACCCTCGGAAATATATTCCTGACACTTCTCGTGTGGCTGCTTGCTTTTGTGTGCTCTTTTAGCTACTCTGATGCTAAACTGATGGACATGAGTTGCGGAAAAATGGTGAAGAAAGCTGTAGTGTGTGAAGTGGAGGAGTCAAAACTGGTGATCAACTTCATTGCTGGGGTTTTCACTGCAATACTTCTAACACTGCTACCATTTTGCTCACATATTCCCCAGTGGGTACGAGATGCTGACAGGTTATATGAAGCAGAGGAAGAACAAGAGAACATAAGGAATGACTTGCTACTCTATTCAATCCTCTGCCCAGAGACAAAAGGTGATGAAAACAGTTACCTGACAGTCCACCATCGACCGCCACTGTGGGTCAGCCTAACACTGGGCTTCGCCACATTTTGGATGCCTTTTCTTGCTGTGTCTCTGACCTGTTTGGTTTTTGGCCTTGGAGTACCTGCGTACATCTCTGTTAACCTGTTGTGGCTGGAATGCACCAACAGTTTACTGTTGGGTGTGCTATTCTGGGTAAAAAGCAACACTCCAAGGCCACACACCAATCTACCAGATAATCTGTGCTCATGGCACATTTACTGGCATATAAGCAGCGAAATGCAACCCCAGCTTATGGTTCCTGAGCTCAACCCTTCAAAAGAGAAGATAAATACTTACGATGTGTAAGAAAAAACCTGAAAGTAACTGACATCGCAAGCCTAGATCAGGAATGTCACACTTATTATACATTGTGGGCCACTTACAGCCCACTTTGATGCTAAGTGGAGCAAATAAATGAAACTCCCTTTTCCAAAAGTGAAAAGAAGTCTAACTGTGCATTGAATCCCTCAGAGATCGATACGCTGGGACTAGTTTTTCTACATAATAAAGTAATATTGCTGTAGTAAAAGAAAGACATCTGTCAACACGACTGGTTGAACTTAAAGTGTGAGAAATAAATGTGTGTTTGCATATGTAAGCATCATTCTGTCCTTAAACACGTTGGTTCGAAAAGCTTTGAATGAAAAAAAAAAACAACTTTATAGTGGTCTAGAGTGGGGTCATATTAACAATCCATTCAAATCTGACTTAAATCCACCAAGGTGTTCAAGGTCAGCTTAACGATTTATTGGTCAAAAATTGCCAAACAGGCTTAGAACTTTGTGATGTGTGTTGCCAGCATATACAAACAAACAAAAAAGGTTTGAAATAACTCACATTTGACCTCTGACATCATTTTCAAGGTAAACAGATTAATCTGAAGGTCAGAGTACTCATAACAGGGCTTTTTAAAACTATGTTTCTTACAGCCACTGTTTGCATCGCCAAAATACTTAACGTATACTTCAAAGTCCTCTAAGGTCAGTTAAGGGTATTAAGAACATTTATAATTTATCTTTAAAACTGCTGCTTTGAACTCTGCCTTTGTTTACTATCAATAATAAGAAAACTATATTTGTATATGGAGATTGTAAATATCAAATTATATGTTACAAAAAATAACAAGTCACATTTGACCTTTAACTTCACTTTTACATTGTCTTTTTTTAAGTCACCATAATTTTATATTATGTTTACTATACTATGCTTTAAAGAAAGTACTGTAAGAAAAAATGTGTTTTTCAAAAGACTAATAAAAAAGTGTGTGTGTGTGTGTGTGTGTGTGTGTATACACACATAATACTATTCTAGTAAAAGTAAATACTGCTCAGACTGTGAGCTGCCTTGGCTTTGTAATTGTTGTTGTGAGACCTATGAAACTGAAATTTAAAAAAAAAATCCAAAGACAACTAGTGGGCCTCATGTGTGACACCCCTGCTCTACACTAAAAGAAACGACGTGATGAAGCACTAAGAAAGATTCACTTGTGTGAATGCTGCAGTACTACTCTACTCTAAGTTAACTCCTGATGTTGCGACTGGATGACGTTTTCAAATGTATTCCTTCTTCTGTTATAATAGAATAGTTTCATAAAATTTAAGATGTTTATTTTACAAAACCTTGTTTTTCCTCCTACTGTTTAAGACAAACCTGAGTGTGTTGTACATGTACATGTTCATGAATGTCATTAAATATGATCAGCAGCTACCTTGGATCCTGAATATAATCTTTTTTTTTTTCCATCATATGTTATTTCCTGGTTGAAGAATAAACTTGACTTAAACCTAAGCTTTTAATCCAACACTGACGCCATCTGCTGACGAAGCTCAAATAACACAGCTGAAAGTACTAGAACACCAACACTGACCTCACAGTGGGATTTTGTAATTGGCTCTAACTAAAAACACTTAACCATATCATATCATATCCTATGAATATGGGTCCCATATCTTTTTTAGTAATTATTTTAGATGACAGATGTGTCCTGTAAACTACAATATGCTGGTACATGTAGTTCAAACTTCAATCCACAACCATTCCATGTAAAAACAGTCGCTGCTCACATTAATTACTTTCCCCTTTCTTAGGCTAACATATTTTATTTGTCAAAGTCTTGAATAAACCTAAATATGAAACAAATTTCAACTAGAAAATTCAGGAAAATGAAGTAAAAAGAAGGAAGAGCACTTAACCAATATGTTAACATAATATGGTACTTAGAGTCTGTGTATTATTTTAATGCATTCAAAGGCAGTTTATATAATTGAATTATATATAGGGGTCAGTTTTTCACGTTGAAGGAAACTACTGTCACTTCCATTAAAAAAAGAAAAATTAACCAAAAAAAAAAAAGTTATTAAGCTTTAGGAAATATTAAAGATAAACATAGATAACACCTGGCCTCTGTGTTTTAAATAGCTTTTTATCTGATTTCCTAATTATCTGTTTAAAATACCCTATATTATTTTCTCTAATTTCTTTTTGCATCATTATGCAACTGGGGGCATTGTCTTTAAAGCAACTTTCTACCTATTAATTATTAAGGGGCAGGCTGGTAACAAAGGACCAGAGAAGAAAGCTAAAAATAATACTGACTTCACGACTATTTACTTCTTTTTTAAAACTCTAAAAATACATTAATAAATATTGTAAGATTAAATGGCAATGTTAATAATACTCGACGCAGAAAGATCCCAATCACACTGGCTGACTTGTAACCAATGTTGGTTGAAAAATAATACGCCATCTCACAAACAGCAGTGTGTGACCAGAATGAGGTGGAAGTGCCAGGCCGGTGTGGCTGTGTATGGTTCTTCCACATGCCAATAAGGCCCCTGCTTGTTCAATGAATAAATTGTTAAATTGCCAGGATGTCTTGATGCTTCAGATTTTAAATCATCCAATCTGATAAATGACACAAAATACCAGGCTAAGATATTCGGCATTGGAAAAGATTTTAATGGGTGCAAGCCACATAAAAAACTCTACTGCTCTAACCACAAATGTGGTATTATTTAAGTGGAAATAAACAAGCCAAGAAGCATTCTTACAAGATAATCCCCAAGTTTATATACACACTAAGTTTATATATGTGTGGATGAAAGAGGTTTTCAGATGAGGTTTCAAATGTTATTTTTAAATGCATTATTTAACTAATTTATCGTACCATAGTGGTATGTATTTCGTTGCGCGGGGTATTCTTTTGAGCAACTTCGGGATATCTACGCTTCACAGTCGACGTGCTTTCTCTGTCCGCTTCAACAAACTAACCCGTATATAAGGAAAGGAGTATAAAAGGTATCCCAATCGTATCGTATATACTGTATATCAGGTGTATATGTTTTAAAACAAGGCCGTTTAAGAGGGTTTAACCAGACTTTGAACTATATTTTTGCCACTAATGAGACGCGGTAACGTTGCCCGGTTAGCTTTAAAGTGTCTTTATAATCCTACTCACCTGCCCTCCAATGGTAATGTCGAAGAACACAACCGGGTTGTTGGGGTTTGAGGCTTGTATCGACATTTTGGAGATTTATCCGCTTTTTAAGACAACAAAATGCAACAGCTATCATTTGAACCACGACATGCGCTCTCGGACCTACGGCGTCTCGCGAGAGACGTGTTACGGATGCTCTCTGCGGACAAGATACTTCCGTCGCGAAAAACGCGATAGTACGGAAATAAATGATTACGACGAGGTTCCTGCTGATAGCATCGTAAGAAATGAACAATTGGAAAAAAGGCTGAATATGTCTTATGTACTTGTATTAAAATAAACTGTCAAATAAATGATTACTTTATTATGACCAATACTTGTAAATGCAATTTCCAAGTCAAATTCATTAAGCATGTTTGTGTAAGGGTGTGGTACTTTAAAAAAAATAAAATAATCTATACTGTTATATCAAATGTATGCTTGTAACTACTGCAACAAAAATCTTTTACACGTCAAATTTCCCATTCAGACTAATTATACAATACAAAAATACAATTGTTTTGTTTTTTTTAAATCCCTTGTAATCCAGAGTGTCAATTCTGCTCTAGTATCTGACATTTGTAAAGAACATCACACAAAGTTGCCATGGGATGCATCCATAAAGAAGAAAAAAAATATTACTGTTCACAAAAATTCAGCAAAATGGAGAATCTGACCTTTAACAAAAAGCACAAAGCCTGATCTGATGGATGCAGTAGGTGTCATGTGGATCTAACAAGGGCTACGAAGAACTGTGTCAGCCAAGATAGAGATGTGCACAATCTATAAGGCTGCATGACTACCAAATGTGTAGTTGTGTAGACAATATTTTAATAATAAATGAAAATTTATATGCTTAAACCAGACTCCCAGTCTGAAGAAGCTCTGGAAGTGTGGCCGCTTCCAAAATGAAAATGATCCCAGACAGACAATTACCAAAGTTGTTTTAAAGGAGAAAGTTATGACCAAGTATGCCCCCTGATCTGAATCCAGCAAAACACATTTGAAGTATTTTAAACTGTAAAGCAGATCAACAAAAGTCGTACAGAAAAGATCAACAATACTAATATTGACACCTCTGTGGGAAAAAGGTTTCTGTTAAAGGTTTTATTTTCACAATAAAACAACATTTTTACAAATTAACAAATTGCAAAGACTGTGCCACAAAACAAATGACCAAATGCAAATGGACTGCAAAGATTTCTCAAAGTTGTACTAAGGTGAGAAAAAAAAATAGCAATACAGGTTGTGACAAATTCTGCTGTGAAAGCAGGTAGATAAGTACTAGCAATAGCAAAAAGCTCTAAAGAAAGAGTTTTATGTAAAGTAATAAGGTTTCTTCACATTCACGCCATATTCTGTGAGGGCAGGAGTCAGGTCCTCCATAGTTAATGTGTACTTCTTGTCCTATATGTGGGAGAAGGGAAATAAAATAATTAGGAGCAAAAATAACTGAAAGTAGATGAAAGTTTACTCTTTTACCAACACTCACACAGCTCTCTCTAAATATTGTACATCATGTTTAAATTAGACAAGCTTACCTTTGTCTTACTTCTTGAGCTTCCTGAGGCGGTGCCTTTCATTTTGCAGTACTGCAGCGCATCATTGGCAATGTCTGAGATAAACTTCTGAGATGCGAGGGAGACCAGACGAATTCTATGCATGGAAAAAAGAAAAATAATAAATGCATTCTTCCCTTTTTGGTTGACAGCCCACCTGTATCCTTATTTTGACAAACACCACACACACAAACCTCAGGTGTTCTCTCATTTTTTTCAAAGTGATCACAAAACTGACATTAAAGAGCCGTACAAGATTAGAGATGTCGCATTTTGGTTTAAAGGTTAAAACCAGTTTGTTTTAAACAAATCTAATTAGCCAACGCTCCCTCTAATATCAGAAAGGACAGTGTTAGCCAATTAATATAGCATTAAGAAAAGAAATGCTGTATACCATTTTTTTATTATTTAAATGAAGCAGGAGCATAGAAATATTTGACAATATAGTCATCTATTTGTGACTTCAACATGATCCTGTTGCCAGACTACGTTAATTTCAATTCCTAGAACTCAGGTTTTTAATCATATTATATAAGGGCTTTTAAGTCAGCTGTTTGTTCAATAAATTGGTGGCTATCAATCAAACCTTTGAATGTACCGACTATGAGCAGCCTTAGGATTTGTGCTGTTTGTTTTGTTAGTCAAGCTCATATCAGGATTATGCACGCCTCCATGCGTGCACAGTGACAGATACAAAGCTATTCCTAGTATACAATTTCACAGTCTTTTTATAGGACACATGCACAGGTGGAGCCTTTTTACTGTAGGTAATGTCTAAACCGACAAGTCCTTGACATTAGAGCAGAACAGAGTGGATCTCCCCTCACATTTGCCTAAGATGATAATTTTTTTTGATGACTTAGACCGATGCATCCCTGCAGATGCCAAAAGAGCTGAAAACTACACTTCATTTACTCACATCCTTGGATCAGAAGCCTCAAAGCCAGCCCGGTTGAGGTAGTAACCTGTAACTGCATCTGGAATCTGGTGGGCAAATAAAGAAATAACTACTTATGTATGCATCATTAATATTATTAGGGCATATTATTAGTGCACCAATCAAAGTACCAATCAAAGTATGATGTAGCAGGGCCGCTGCTACATCATTTATAAATGACTTACCGTGGGAGTGTACTCTTCCAGCTGCATCAGGAAATCAGCCAGTGGCGTGGTGGAAACGGCAGGCTTCACATCTCCATTGGTGATGCCACCAGGAACATACACTCCATTGGAAACAGATGTGTCTGCAGCCGGTGTCACCACAGCTGATGAGGATGAAGCTAAAAAAGTGACATCAAGAAGGGCCTATTAAATGCTTGGAAAAAGGGCACCTTTATCTCTAGGGAAGATTAGGCAAAAAGAGGTCAACTGGACTTCTTTAAGTTTTTTAAGACATTTCACGTCTTATCCAAAAAGCTTCTGCAGTTCAAATAACTGGGAAAGTCACTGAAACCCCTAGTGCAAAATGTCCCCTTTGGAAATATTTGTTGACCTACTATTAATCATGTGTGACATGACATGAGCCAAGTGTAAATAAAAGAAATGGGCCATTAAACTAGAGGTTTCGAGTGAAATTACAGTGAGAACTCACCCCTCCCTATCATGACCTATCGAGATCACCTAAGGCAAGGTATGAATGGGGGTCAAAGTATTTGGAAAGGGATCTCAAGACAGGACGGAAGGTCACTAACAACTGGTGTTGCAAGTCACGGCCTATGTTCAATAATGCACGGGACATAGATGGCCTATTTTACTCCTCTTTCAAACCACCTGTCTTGTTGGTCAAAAATGTGAACATTGGTATCATCAAAGGAGTGTAGCTGTACATCTGCACCTAAAGGATAAGTTGTACCTTTCACTGCTTGGTTATTTGGATTTTGGTAAACTTGATGAAATTTAAACACACATGACTAGGGTCAGATTTCGATGTCCACTACAAAATACCATCTGGAAACATCTGGGCGTGGCA
Source organism: Hemichromis elongatus (assembly GCA_015108515.1). NCBI lineage: Eukaryota > Metazoa > Chordata > Actinopteri > Cichliformes > Cichlidae > Hemichromis > Hemichromis elongatus. The sequence continues at coordinate 44,405 of VUQR01030658.1, forward strand.
TTTTCAGTGGGAGAAACATTTCGTGACTCATCCAAGTGACTTCTTCAGTCTCAGCTGACTGCAGATTTCCCCAACCTTATAAAAAGTACATTTTCATAATGGCTGAAACTAGCACCACTGAAGAAACAATGGGTTGTTAGGTCAGTTTCTTCACGATTACAGGGAGGAACGCTGGTTTGAGTGTGGAGTCAAGGAGGCCATTTACGTGAAAAGGGAAAGACCATCTCTGAATCGAGGAGGGGGCCTAAGGGTACATCTTTCCCCTTCTTACAATGCTGTGACTGCAGCCATTCCCCAACTCTCTGTGAATGGTACTCATGGCCATCGATCAGTGGTTGCTGATCAATAATCATGAGATTTTGCATAATCATGAAGAAACTGACCTCACAGCCCATTATCTCTTCAGTGGGCTGGTTTCAGTCGTTATGCAAATGTTCTATTTATAAGGTTGGGGAAACCTGCAGTCAGCTGAGACTGAAGAAGTCACTTGGATGAGTGACAAAACATTTCTCCCACTGAAAACGCCACGTCCAGATCATCAGAATCAACCTTTGGAGACACTGTTAGTGACTTAAAAAATATATACAACTGAACACTATCTGGCATGGATCGAGACCAGACTTCAACTTTGCAGTAGCAGTGTTGGACCATCTGGACAGACAACAGAGCAAAAGACAGCCTACATCTAAAAAGCTTTAGATGTCCTTCAAAAAGCCTGGAGAACTATAGTTAAGGACTACGTAGAGAAGTAGTCTCCAAGTTTTACATGAAAATGATGGAGCCTAGCCAAGGATGGAGCCTATTTTGACAATTTGTATTTTACTAATGATGAAACTGACCTCACAGTTAGTCAGTTGTGTTTGTGTTGTTTCAGTCTTTATGCAAATGCAATGTTTACAAGGTTGGGGACCCCACAGTCAGCTGAAACTGAAGAAGTCACTTGAATGAGTTACAAAACATATCTCAACATTCAGATGAATGGAATCAAGTTTCTGGGACTAATCAAAGAACTTACAAGAAAGCTTACCTAAGAGAATCCAAGCTCTTTTCAATAATAAAAGTGGTTATATCAAATATTTACTTTATTTTCAAGTATGTTAGAATTGCACCAACTCTATTTTTGCCTTATATATTAACATGTTTCAATACACTGCATCCATTTCCGATTTCTCCTAGAAAAATATAAAGAAATCAGGGATGGCTTGAAACTTTTGCAAAGTACTATACTTACAATTTGAAAATTGCTAAAATAGTTAGGTTGGTGATACGGGCTTACCCTGAAACACAGTACTGATTAGGTTTTGTAATAAATTTGCTTCAATAACTTTAAAGTGTTAGACAGCAACCTCTTAAACCTGTTGTTTGCATTACACTTGGATGCACAACCTACCAATACCTACACTCTTCCACGAGTGGGGTCAAAAATGACCCCAAATAAAATCAATGCGTTTTGCAATAAACTCGGTTGTTATTCTTCAAAATCTTTAAAACAAAGAGTTGTAATATTTTCATATTCCAAGTATTCCTCATAAAACACGTTTGTGACGTGAGGCCATTTGCATTTTTTATTTATTTTTCCCTTAATTTTAAGAATTTGCCGTTTTTGTATCACTACCCCACTCTTCCACAAAGTCTATGCGTTTTTGTAAAAAACTAAAGACATTTCTCTCATGTTAGTTATGATGATATATTTTGTTAAAACACAAGATGAATTAAATTTTTTACATGTACATTTTTTACTTTTCATTCACAATTTAGCACTTAGCAATCAATCAGGTCAATCAGGTGTCAAAACATGTTTGTGTGTCCTATGTCTGGAGGATGAACAGAGAACATTAAATAGGTCCGGAGAAATAACACTGTCCACGCATATGTACACACACAAACATCTTATCTCCTACTGTGTGCAGCTGTCACAAACTTCTTGCTTCTGGCTGTGACGGGCTTGCTCGGCATATACTGCAGAAGCTGGGTCTTCCCTCTGAAAGGCACAAGTTGTTCATCTACTGTAACACATTCACTGAGGATGAATTTCTACCTGTAGTTGACCAGAAACAGGCCCCATATGTAGCAGAAAGCTGCCATGTGGTTGTTTTCACTCAGTAGGCTCTGGTCCTCTTGTCACAAAAGTACAAGAAATGGCGAATATCATCAAATCTTCAAATTGACATAGTGGCCTTGTACAATGGGTTATGCAGATGACTCCAAAAAAAGACACAGACTAGTACATCTCAGTTCTTCTCACTTCCTGCAAGAATGGTCAATCCAATGAAGGCCACGAGCTCATGTTTGTGCATGTCAGCACCTCTTCTATTATATATCATAAGA
>VUQR01030660.1:0-10588 GCA_015108515.1 Hemichromis elongatus
TTGGGGTGGGTGGGGGGGGGGGGGGAGGGACACCGATGATTCTCTCAGCTGCTGGTGGAAAAGAAGTATTTTAATAAAACAATCAGCTCCTCTTAAAAGATTCCCGTGCTAATTTCATTCACCGAAATCATCACATTTTGACCCGACCACCAAAAAAACATAAAAAAAACCCACAAAACCTGCTAAAAACACCAACACAGCACCACAAAACTGTTGCAACCAAATTCAAACCTGTCAAAAATCTGTGTTTCTTCCTAAGAGGCATCAAGGAAGAACTGGCTCTGTACCAGGACGGAGATAGAGCGGGTAGAAAGGCCACGAAATAAACAAAAGTGAACAGAAGTAAACCAAGAAATACAGTAGCACAAACATAATTATTCAAGAATTACATTCCACATTCACACCATATAACATAGTTTGTTTGTTTTTAAAGCCCATCTTTCGTCACTGGGGGCGACCCAAATCCTTGTGACATCTAGTCACTGCTAGATGACTAAAATTCAAATTTTACATTCACAGGTAGCTGGCATTGGGGAATACACAAGTTTCCCTTTCGGTCTATAGGTCTGTTTGACCGGGGGCTTTACCTACATATAGTAAGTAATATGTCATTAATGATGACACATTGTATATGAAATACTTGATTGCTCAATCGCAACACAACAAAAAAATATTTTTTTTGCCCGTTTATATGATGAACAAGAATTGCTATTGCTATAATAATTTTCATCCTTCCAGATGCTGCTAAGATGCTTGCATCCTTGAACTTCCCTAATACCACAAGGTCTTTACTTTGCAAAATAAAAGTACTTGACTTGACAACTGTTGTCAACTGGCACTAAACAAGAAATCTTTTTTTTTTCCGCCCACATCAAAGGCATATGATAAAGCCATGTTGACATTTACAAAACTTCAAACCCTCTCAGTGACACCATCACACCTTTTAGAGTTCAAACATATATATCTCTTTATTCAAATTTCTTTGGGACACTTCTACTGATGGCTTTTCGTTAAAATGAATGAAATAGTGAAATAATAATGAAATTAAAAGTGAAACCTTTTTCCCTTCCCAAGCAGAAAACGAGAGAAATAACTGGAAATAGTTATCTACAAGCATAATCTCATTACAGTCCACAGCAGAAAATTCAATTAGAGCAAAAGGCTGTAAACAAAATATGTTTAGAAAACACAAAACTTGTCTGGGACACAACTCGACACAAAGAAACCTGCAAGTCTCAGTTTTCACTGTCTTTAAACCTCTCAACAGAAATCTTAAATTCCCTGAAATAAGAAGTGTGATTTTAGTGCACATTCTCTGACAGTACTTTGTTTACTTTGCCGGTGGTGATACAAAATGGTTCGTTCCCCTGGCATTCAGGGATGCCGCTAATCCCGCCTCCAAAGAAGCCATTTAAAAGTCAGTCTGGACGGCTCGGAGAGCTGGTCTCCCATCACCTTTCTGAAAGGCAGTAATATGTGTTTTTGTTTCCAACACTGTGCCGTCTCACTCCGGTTTCGTCACAGGTACAATATCATCGTCATCTTCGTCGTCCGTATCAAAGAGTTCATCCTCAAAGAAAGATCCTCCAAAGCCGTATTCCTGGGCGTGGATGGACACCTCGTTAGGCATCAAGTGTGGGGAGCCTTCGACAAAATCAGCAAACCTGTGGGTAAACATGATGACATCGTGAACCAAAACTGAACCAAAGCATGCTGCAATACTTACTCTCTGTTATACATGTCAAACACACACTCACACATATACTAAATATTTATCCCTTATTAATTCCAACATTCTGTTTCTGACCTGTTGCCATTTAAACTAAATCTTCATCCAAAATTTTTTTAGTACCACTTACTTTTACAACCTTTTCTTGCCCCATCCTTACTCATCCCAACTCAAATGTCCCAGACATTTAAATGTTTAACTTTTAGATTTTTCCATGGTATGTAAATACAATAATGGTTTATAATCACTGCATTCAGATATTTATTCAGTTATTTATTTACATTTTACACAGGAAAGGCTCCAAATGTACCTTTTATTTAAACCCTTGACTCAAAATTGCAAATGTAGTGTGAGTGTTTGCCAGTCATGACAGGATTACATAGAAAGTTTTGTGGCACGATATGTCGGAAGTAATGTGAAGATATGAGAAACGTCGCACGCTCTTACTGAAGTTTAGGTCATTTCATTTAATAGATTTAAAGACGTCCCTTCAGACAGGAAAACCAAAGAAGATCATTTGGCAGATAGGTGTTTCACACCTATCTGTTTTGCTTTTGCTTCTAGCTAAGTGAGAAAAAACAAAAGATATCAATCATAAAGTGGATTTGAATATGCATACTGGGAAAATGAATCACTCAGCAGAAACCATTAACTAAAGCAGTTTCTGCAAATGCTGTTAGATTCAAATCATTACTTTGTTGTCTGTAAAGTGGGTTTTTCAAATGTTCTTCCCCCAGGTTTGTAGTTTAAAACATTAGTGCACAGGCAGTGCAAAACAGGCTTACTGGTAAATGAGCCACGATGGAAAGTTATTATATGATTTTAGCATCATCTGTAATCTTTCTAGCATAAAGTAGCAATTTTGATGGTTGTCATTTATCCAGACAAGCAGCCTAAAATTTGTGACAGTAGGTGATTTCTTGCAATCATTGTATTGCAGATTTTAGAAATGATCTTAAACACAAAATACGGTTACAGCAGTTTATTTTGTGTAGTTAAGGGGTATCTGTATTATAAACATCATGTCTAAAGCAGTCCGGTATTGGTGATCAATGTTGATTAGAATCTCTCATCAGTTTTGTATTGATGATTTCAGAAAGTTGCAAGGCAATAATAAAAATGAAAACCTAAAATAAAAATGACACATGTATTAGCATAAAACCTACCTTTTTGGTGACTGAAGCCTAGAGACTGTCTTCCATGGGCTGAACTCTGGGCTGTTACAGTATTTCCGCAGCTCCTCCAGAGCCCGCCGAGTCTCTTCCTCAGCTTCCTTCTGATACTCCTCCTCAGTCAGCAGGCGCCGTGGCTGTGGCTTCCAGTAGATATACTGCTTGATTTTTCTGCAAAAGAGTAGATACATGGCTTTAATAAATCCATATTATATGAACTTAATGTGCCTACTGTTCTTTATTCTACAACAAGCACACAATCACTACTTTCAGGTTCAGCAGTTCACAGAAACTCATTTACAGTGTTAGGAATATGCAACAGAAAAGTGTTTTTCTTCATTTATGCTGTGAAACTAAGTGTTTTTACCACAGAAGTCACATTATACTGCCTGAGGAACACTGATCCACACTACACTGTGCTCTTATGCCACCTTGTGTCAACATTTGAAAATGCATACCTCCATGCAGCAACCAGCAGATAGACTGGGTACTCCAGGTTTTTGGTAACCAAAGCAGCTACAATGATAGCAAAGGCAACTTGCTGAATCTGAATTCCTAAATAAACCAGGAGCAGACCAAAGAGCTGCAGTGTCCACGACAGGATGTTAATGCTCTTCTCATTTACCAGAGGGCCGTGACGGTAACACACAGCAAAACTGATGAATCCCACAATTACTACATAACCTGCCAAAAAAGAGAGAAAGAGAAAAAAAATTTTCTTCACTGCATTAAAAATAGTTAAATAGCTGCAAAGTTACGTACCAAATGCCTGTATGCTTTACTTTTAGAACAAAGTTTTACAGTTTCTGTGATGAGTGCACATCTATTAAAATAACCTTTTAGCAATTGCAGCCACTTTTATACAATTTCCCATTTTCAGACAATCAAAACTAATTGGATAATTGACCAAGCAAACAGTTTCATTGCCAGGTCAGGCCTGTTTCCTTTGGTTCACTCTGGTTTACAACAAGGTGCAAACTACAGGTTACATTCCAAAAGAAAAGGCCAGAATAGTGTCTGTCACAAAACATTTAAAAGAACTTGCAGAGTATAAAATCTTTGGACAAATGAAACCAAGATGAATTTGTATCAGAATCAAACAATCACCAATTTTTCAGATACAAAACTTGAGGATTGAACTTGTCCTTGAGGTTGAAGTCACTGAGTCAAACTTGTCTGAGATTTTTGGTAAATACAGCTATCCTATCAGCGTTTAAATTCCTATGTTGTCTTATTCTAGCATTCAACAACCCCACCCGCCCAGCGGGGTGATGACAATAACCCATCTGACTTTTTTTAGACAGCTGAGGGGTAAAAAAGTGCATCACCACCAAAAGAACATATGGACCGAAGTGAAAACTCCTCCATGAACGACAAGCTGTTTTATTGCTTATTTTATATGTGTAACAGTCTAAAACCCTAAATAATTCAAAAATAATCCTTAATTTTCATAAGGTTAAGAGCACAGATAGAAATTTATGGTTGATAATTTTCTATCACTTGAAGTTTCAATAAGTTGAATAATCAGAAGCTGTGAACTATATCTACATTTTTTAAGATAATTGTTTTGGTCCTTGGTTATCAGCTAGTCACAACCTCTCCATGAAGAGTCTGTACCTAATGCCACATGCCAGTGCTCTCGGAATATAATGCTGAGGTTCCTGAACACAAGCTGGATTGCGTACACAGAAAATGACCAGCCTCCAACTATCAACACATAAAAGGGGCTTTTCTGTGTGAAGAAACAAACAAAAACGGAATAAATATCAAACATTAAGTTAGAGCTATTCAATATCTAAAAATTGTGGATTTTGAATAAAAATGAAATACTTTACCTTTGGTAAAAAGCGTGCCATAATGAAAAAGAGGATTATGAGAGAGGCAATCATGCCCGTGCTCATACCAGCAGAGTAGAAGAAAGCTTGACTCCTTCATACAAGTGATGAAAAAAATATACTCAATTACTGTGATAAACCTAACATACCTGAAAATGAAACTCCCAGTCCATGAGAAAAAATTACCTGCTGAGTGAGTCTGCAAAGAAAAACAGCAATGCTCCAGCGAGGAAGAGCAAGAATAGATATATATCAAACTCTGCAAGGGAATAAAGAACAGTAAGACAGCCATATTTTAACTGCCAATAACCAGCAAATTTGTTTAATTCCACACCCCCATCCCACTTACTGCGAATGGGTTTGACAGTGTATTTCGCATTCTCAGTAGTAGGGTCGACCTTAAAGCATGTCTTCTTGCTGAACAGGCTGATATTAATAACAGTCTCATTGTGCTTCTCTCGCAGCAGGCTCTGGAACCAGCCCCAAAAACTGAAGCGATCGAGTTCCTGCAGCTCCTCCTCACCTTCCACAGTGTCCACCTTAAATACCTTTGAACTCCACACTTTGACCTGTCGGGTAATATTATATCACTTACAAATGTAATACAGAGGCTCATTTTTTACTGACTGTCAAGCTATAAACATATGCAGTATGTTAGTTTAGATTACCTTAGACCACTAACATACCCAAACTGAGAGTTTATAAATAAAAAAAGAAAAAGAAATATAGAAAATAAAGGAAAACATGACTTCTTTATTTTACAACTGAGCATAGTCAGTTTTGGCAGATTCACTTACCTGAATTCTTGTCCATGTCTGCCTCCAGGTTAGCGGTACGGTGTTTCTGTAACAGAACCGGTTGGATCCTGACATGACATACTCCTCACTATCCTGCAGATTAGTTATTTCATTTTCTTTACCTGGAATACATGCCAATAAATAGTAAGACTGCAACTGTCATTGTACCTTATATGCAAGATTGTTTCTGCAAGAATAACCTTTGACCTTAACACATTCGAACTCTGTTTATAACACCAACATTATTACATTTTGTACTGTCTGTAAATCCCAAGAAAAGACAAATAGACAAAGACAAAATCCATATAGCAAGATGTGAATTTGTGACAGTTGACAAAATATCTCTAATGATCAGAAATAGTGCACAAACTTTCACTCACCATTTGTGGGGAGGTAAAGTGACATGATGTAAATTCTCTTGTATATAATACACACAACAGCACAGGACTTAGAGTAAAGTCAGTAAAACTGCAGGACTTCCTGATAACTTGATTCCAGCTCCCAGCTATATTCCTCCTCCTACCATTGCCTGTTATGCCCAAAAATATTCTCTCTTTCCAAAAACACTCCAGGAGCTCAACTGTATTTGTGCAAGTAACGTAAGATGCATTTTTTATGCATTTTGTTTAAACCCAGTATTATAGTGAGAGGAGCTTCTGTCAGCATCCCACACCATTGACATGCTGACAGAAGTGAGCCAACGTGCCCTGAAGTGAAATGAAGATAAACCATGGCCGAGAAAGCGGACTATAAAGTTTTTATTTTGTGTAAAACTATAATTCAGAGTGGGAAGTTTGCCCTTTAATTAAAAAAAAAAGTACTCAATTACCCATGTGTGGGTAAAACTTTATTTTATTTTAATTATTAATAATAATGATTTTTGTTTGGTGGTAGGGACAACTGTTGCATTATCCATTAGTTATGTTACAAAATAAAGGAAATGGTTAGTGATTTAATAATGGAAACAAAACTCAATGTTTAAACGACACAAATAACAAAAAATACTCAACTTTTCTGAGGAAATATTTCAATTTCGGGACAGAATTAATCATAAGTTGCATTTACTTTAAATTACAATCTAAGCATGTTAGTTGTTTGCATTAAGAAACAATATACAAATGTTCACTTCGAGCTAATTTCGGGCAAGTTTAGGCAGGTTTTAAGAAAGGTTTCTAGGCTTTCGGTTGTACAATTTTAAACCTAACAAATCTGAAAGAGCGACATAAATAATATTTAGTCTATACGAACACACAACCGGAGCCAGGAAATAATCGAGATGTAAGCATTTTAAAACGGGCCACGAATGTTGATCATACAATAATCTTTCTGCAGTTTCACTGACTCAAATACTGAACACAAGCTAACAATAATTAGCCTGAGCAAACCCAGTTTGTAATATACCCCGAGGTGTTTGTATCTCGAGGTGTTTGTTTCTGCTTCATAAGACCGCTTCTTACCCGTATCCTGTTGGGAGAATTGAGTTAAACAAATAAGGAGCACCGCTAGAACCCTTAATATAGCGTTTGCTGAGATAAAACCGTTTATGATTTTCATGCATCCCGCCATGATAATTCCACTGTACCCCGCCTCTAGCATCTTGTCCCTCCCCTTCCGTCTCCGGAGAACTCGGTTGAGTTGCAGGCCGATCAGCCAACCACAACATTACTCTGGGTCATTCATTTAAAGTGCGTCTTTTCTCTTTTTTTTTTTGATAGTTTTTCATTTTTTGGATAAATCATTTAAGTATTATGTTCCAAAGAAACACAATACTTAAATTACTTATCCTTGCAAAATATTTCACTGAAAATGTCATTCAAGTTCATATGCATGTGAAAGCAGATGAGCAAATACATAAAAATATACTCCACTAGATGGTGTTATGGTTACCCAGTATATTCTAAAGTGTAAGGGAGAATTCACGTTCATTGTTTCAGTATTTAATATAATTCTAGCTGTGGTCAGCTAACGATGTATAAGAGCATGTACTGCTGTTTAGCTTGTTATGTGGCCTTGTCTATTTTGTGTTATTGCACAGGACTGACTCATCTCCAGAAAGTAGAATCTTAAAGTATATGAAAGATGTTCAGACAAAGACCTACTCATGAATCAATGCCCCCTAATTAATCATTTTGTTAAAAAAAACAAAAACATTTAGGGCTTTAATATTAAAGTTTTGACCTCTGTGTGACCCTGAATGGGGTAAGCTAAAACCATACCATCTGTTCATTTTAGTTGTTAAAATGATGATAATATGCCTTAAGAAAAAAAATAAATCAGGGTATTTTATGGTCATGTAACCAAGAGTGACAGTTTTTTGTTTGTTTGTTTGTTTTAAATCAAAGTTTAACATTTTTTTGGAGTAGGTAAATCTGAAGAAAGATATGAGGGCTGCTAAAGGGGAGAGCTGCTGTGAAAAACTCAACATTAACAGCACAGTGACAATTTCCACTGAACTTCCGTGAACTTCCACTTAAGTTCAGTAATGTCAAACAAGTGTTGCCCTCTTGTGGACATATATAAGTACTTAATCATTATCAACAGCCTGATTACAAATGAATATGTTCTTAGCGACACATAGTGACATGTCTGTGTAGGTCCTCAGTCATCCAGCTCATGGTAGTCTTAAGGGCTTAAAAAAGAAAGTAACTTGATGTCTTAAGGTTTGCAAAGGCATTTCACCTCTTAAGAAGCCAATTGAATGAGAGATGAAGGTCTTGGGAAACTGTCTGGTTGTCTGGTTGCCTTTTTTCATGCTCTTAAGACCACATACTGACGTAGTTAAATGTCACAAGCTACCAAAGACAAGTGCAATTGGTCATATGAATGATATATATTACTCATTATTGTGCTTAACCAGTTTCAGGATCCTGGTCTCGCCTTAAAGACCAGGAAGTAGGCTGTCATGTGAAGGGTGGTGCAACTGTTTGGGTTATGCCATCATTACTCCTTTAGTATCGCCCACACCTTTCCTGCTTTGACAAGTTAAAATGGCCACACTTCAAATGCTTGGCACAAAAGCACAAAGGACTTTTAGAATGTAATTTTAGCAACTAATCAAGTGTTCAAAGGATGTTCAAATATGCCACGTCACCGACAACAAAAATAATGCAAACTTACACTTGCAAACAGCATAAACTCGTTTTTAAATGACATAAACAGTCGGGTCCATAAATATTGGGACATCGACACAATTCTAACATTTGTGGCTTTATCCACCACCACAATGGATTCCGAATGAAACAAACAAGATGTGCTTTAACTGCAGACTGTCTGCTTTTATTTGAGGGTATTTACATCCAAATCAGGTGAACGGTTTAGGAATTACAATAGTTTGCATATATGCCTCCCACTTGTTAAGGGACCAAAAGTAATGGGATAATTGGCTTCTCAGCTGTTCCGTGGCCCGGTGTGTGTGTTATTCCCTCATCATTACCCCATTTACAATGAGCAGAAAAAAGGTCCAGAGTTCATTTCAAGTGTGCTATTTGCATTTGGAACTGGTTGCTGTCAACTGCCAAGATGAGATCCAAAGAGCTGTCACTATCAGTGAAGCAAGCCATCATTAGGCTGAAAAAAAACCCAAACCCATCAGAGAGATAGCAAAAACATTAGGCATGGCCAAAACAACTGTTTGAAACATTCTCATTAAGAAGGAATGTGCCATTGAGCTCAGCAACATCAAAAGACCCGGACGACCACAGAAAACAACTGGGGGATGACCGAAGAATCCTTTCCCTGGTTAAGAAATCACCCTTCACAACCAGATCAAGAACACTCTCTAGGAGGTAGGTGTATGTGTGGCAAAGTCAACAATCAAGAGAAGACCACCAGTGTGAGTACAAAGGGTTCCCCACAAGATGTAAACCATTGGTGAGCCCAAAAAACAGGAAGGCCAGATTAGAATTTGCCAAACGACATCTAAAAAAGCCTACACAATTCTGGAACAACATCCTATGGACAGATGAGACCAAGATCATCTTGTGCCAGAGTGATGGCAAGTGAAGAGTATGGAGAAGGAAAGGAACTGCTCATGATCCTAAGCATACCACCTCATCAGTGACAAGTGTCATGGCGTGGGCATGTATGGCTGCCAGTGGAACTGGTTCTCTTGTATTTATTGATTATATGACTGCTGACAAAAGCAGCACGATGAATACTGTAGTGTTTCAGGCAATATCATCTGCTTCAAAACTCATTGGACAGCGCTTCACAGTGCAGATGGACAATGACCCAAAGCATACTGCAAAAGCAACCAAAGAGTTTTTGAAGGGAAAGAAGTGGACTGTTTTGCAATGGCCAAGTCAATCACCTGACCTGAATCCGATTCAGCCCCAAGAACAAGCAGGAACCGAAGACGGTTGCAGTAGAGGTCAGGCAGAGCATCACCAGGGATGAAACCTAGCATCTGGTGATTTTTATGTGTTCCAGACTTCAGGGATTGATTGCAAAGGATTTGCAACCAAGTATTAAAAAGTGAAAGTTTGATTTATGGTTCTTATTCTGTCCCATTACTTTTGGTCGCTTAACAAGTGGGAGGCATGTATTCAAACTGTTGTAGTTCCTACACCGTTCACCTTCACATTTACATTTACAATAATTGATTACACAGCAGTGGGGAGTAGATTTTATCACAGTAGATGTCTTTCTGAAAGCGCTGTAACTAAGTTTAAGAATTTAATCCACCCACTGTTATCATCATCAACGCCCTGTACCAACACAGAGCAGAGCAGCTACCTGAACACTACTCCATCAGAGGTCGATCATCTTGTTAATAGTTTTACCTCCTCGCTACGTACGACTCTGGATACTGTAGCTCCTGTGAAATTCAAGGCCTCAAACCAGAAGTACTTGACTCCGTGGTATAATTCTCAAACACGTGGCCTAAAGCAGATAACTCGTAAGCTGGAGAGGAATTGGCGTGTCACAAATTTAGAAGATCATCATTTAGCCTGGAGAAATAGTTTGCTGCTTTATAAGAAAGCCCTCCGTAAAGCTAGAACATCTTACTATTCCTCACTGATTGAAGAAAATAAGAACAACCCTAGGTTTCTCTTC
>VUQR01030661.1:0-12407 GCA_015108515.1 Hemichromis elongatus
CTCAGGGTTTTTTCTTCCAGTTTAGAGCAGAAACATTTTTGTTAAGAAACTGGCTGATGTTTTTTCCCCCACAATGAGCTAGATATATTTCTACTAATGGAATTAGTTTGCTAACAGCAACAGGGATGAGTCAGTGAGTCAGTTGTGCTTGTGAATCATGATTCACGAGTCAGTAAAGCGATTCTCGAGTATTGAACGATTCGTTCAGGATTTGATCATCACTAATCGGCCGGAAACATTCTTAGAAGTCATACATCCAAATCTATTATAATGATTAATGCTGTCCAATAACTGCCTGGTTTGTCAACAGCTTTAATCAAAAAGAATGATGGTTTAGGAGGAGAGGCTTTGAAAGGCTGGAGTTTGAGTATAGCTAGACATTTTGGAAGTATACCAAACTAAGCGTCAGATCAGGGGTGGCCTGCAGGTTTCAGATGTGTCCTTGATCCATCACAGCTTATTTAAATGGCTAAATTACCTCCTAAATGTTTCTTGAAATTCTCCAGAGGCCTAATAAACTAATCTTGTGATTCAGGTGTGTTGAGCCAGGGTGATATCTAAAACCTGCAGGACACCGGCCCTCAAGCCCTGGAGTTGGCCATCCCTGCTTCAGATAAACTATTGTATTAACTATAGTCTTTATTTTGCTGCAGTGGGGTGTTTTTGCTACCAATGATTTGCCAGTTGCATGTGTTTGCGACACATTCAGAGCAAAACAGAAAGTCAACACATTAATCACAGTGATGTTTTGAAAAAAAAAAGACTTTGTATGATAGTCATACCAATTTGATTTCTTTATTAGAGCTTCCAGAAATACTACACTACCGATGGATCTCACACTACAGAAGCTGAGTATGTTGTGTATTATCTGTATATGTTTGTGACATAAACTGTCATATGTTGAAAGAAAAACTCATATTTTTTTTTTCATTTATTGGACCCTCATACACATATGCACCATGTAGACAATGGAAAAGCAAATGCTATCTATCAAGTGTCAGTTCAGTTCAATTCGATTTTATTTATATAGCGCCAAATCACAACAACAATCGCCTCAAGGTACTTTATATTTTAATCAATCCATCAAATGACCACTATGAGCAAGCACTTTGGTGACAGTGGGAAGGGAAAAACTCACTTTTAACAGGAGGAAACCTCTGGCAGAACCAGGCTCAGGGAGGGGCGGCCATCAATAGGAAGATAGGATAAAGACATGCTGTAAAAGGGAAACAGAGATTAATAACAGGTATCATTCAATGCAGAGAGGTCTATTAACACAGTGAGTGAGAAAGGTGACTGGAATGGAAAAACTCAATGCATCATGGGAATCCCCCGGCAGCCTACGTCTACTGCAGCATAACTAAGGGAGGATTCAAGGTTACCTGGTCCAGCCCTAACTATATGCTTTAACAAAAAGAAAAGTTTTAAGCCTAATCTTAAAGGTAGAAATAGTGTCTGTCTCCTGAATCCAAACTGGAAGCTGGTTCCATAGAAGAGGGGCCTGAAAACTGAAGGCTCTCCCTCCCATTCTACTTTTAAATACTCTAGGAACAACAAGTAAGCCTGCAGTGTGAGAGCGAAGTGCTCTGATAGGGTGATATGGTACTACAGGGTCATTAAGATAAGATGGGGCCTGATTATTTAAGACCTTGTATGTGAGGAGCAGGATTTTGAATTCAATTCTGGATTTAAAAGGGAGCCAAAAAAGGGAAGCCAATACAGGAGAAATATGCTCTCTTGTTCTAGTCCCTGTCAGTACTCTTGCTGCAGCATTTTGGATTAACTGAAAGCTTTTCAGAGAGCAACCAAACATCACACATTACATGAATATATTAAAAAATACCTGTACTACCAACATGAATGATTTATGGGCCATATAAATATATATATGTGTGTGTGTGTGTGTGTGTGTGCATAAAGTATTAAGACTAATAAAAACTTAAAACTTGGAATAAGAAAGAAGAAGAGACAAAGAATGAAGAATAAAAATTAAGTATACATTTTAAAGTTTGCATGCTTCTGTAGATTTCTTAATCACATTAATAAAATTGTCAGGAAAACGGCCACCAACAACTCAATGTAATATGCTAAGAAAACCTGCAGATTTTGTGGACTATTTGTGCAGGAACTTTGTTCTTCTCTTGATGACCTTGTTCTTAAAAGTCTCTGTCGAGTTTCTTCTCCATGGAGAGCATAACCAGAGCATTAAGACAATCCTGTGTCATGGTGATTCTCAGTAAAGTTTTGATCCTTTTCAAAGTAGGAAAGCACCACTCACATTCGGCTGTTGTCATGGGTGTGGTGAGGAAGACCTTGAGAAGACTAACAGTCTCTGTGGAAGATGTCTGTAGGTTGTTGATACAGAGGCATGACACCACCGTCACCCTGGAACTCACTGTTCTTACAAATGAATGGCATTTCAGTTTTTGAGTATTTGCCTTGTTCAGCATGACGTATGCTTTCACCGTTGTTTCATCAGAGAACTTCACACTGTGTTGTGGGAACCACTCACCATGTGAGAGTGTTACACTGATGAGGTGCTGAGGGAAGGAGAACTGCTCCTTGGCATACTTCAAGAATGTATGACACACCTATAAAAGATAGACCGTTAGCTTAAATTTTCAATAAAGTTGGTTGGATGGAAGTAATTCTTATTGAACACATGCCCATGTTCAAGTGAAGGGTATGAGTGCTAAAGTTTGAACGTCATTGTCCCTAATAGCAATTTGCAGTGTATATACAATAAACTGTTAGTTTATTAAGTAAACAATTTTTCTGTTAAATGCTATGTAGGATATATTATAGATAGCTATCTCAACAATATGATTTTTTGATCATCTGTACAAACCGGACAGAAATCCTGTCTCCTGAGTGAGGTGAAATCCACCGAATGAACAAGAACAGAAAAGCAAGTATTACTTGCAGACACTCTGTTGCATCATGAGCTCTAACATTTTTTTTTTTCTGGCTAAATACCACCAGACATATCTAAGCTCGATGCAACACAATTTTGGTCTTCTGTGTTTTTGTATGAGTCGTCCTGAATTTTATAATCTCAAATCTTCTAGAAGTTATGAGCTGAGCTTCTCACCAGATGTGTTAAAAACCACTTTCGCTGTGTTCTTCTGTCATGATCCTGAGTCTGATTGTGGGATTTGGGGGCTTTGTGGTCGAATTTCTTTGCTGATCTGTTTTTGGTGTTTTGGAGTCGTAGTTCTTCATGTAACCGAGTCCAAGCATTAGTTTTAGTTTGTGTCTTCAGTGTGTCATTTTCAGTCCTCTTTTGTCAACTCTACTACAGACACACAAAGTCCATTCATGTGTCTGTGGTTGAGTTGTTTTCTGTTTACCGATAATCTCTTAAGTCTGTGTTTTGGGTCAGTGTTTCATTTAAATCAAAATATATATTACGTACTGCTGAAAATTAGAAATTACTAGTATATAGTAACTTAACTGATTGTTACTGTGCTGTTTGAGCACCATTGGATCTGTCCTTAATGAAGATGTGGTCCTTCTTCCTTTAGTCCTTCTCTGTAGCTGACTGAATAGCATGTACACATGTGTCTCAATGAGAGGAACAACTAAACAAAATCCCCATCCAAGCCACGACTATGTAAGGGTCAAAGTTCCAGATGTTTCTGCAGGACTGGAAAGATTGTAGCAGTTCATTTTCCACTCAATTTTATTTGCATAGGGCCAAATCACAACAGTATATATATTGTAAGGTATAAGGCAAGAAAGTCTGGTTGGAATTTTTGGGCCAATTGGTCTTATTCTGTGTGGAGATTTCACGCTCATCCTGTGCTTGCGTGGGTTCCCTCCGGGTATTCCGGTGTCCTCCCACAGTCCAAAGACATGCATGGGTTATGTTAACTGGCAATTTTAAACCATACATAGTTGTGAATGTTTGTCTGTCTCTATGTGTTAGCCATGCGACAGAATAGAAGAAGCACCTTAAGACATTTATGGTTTTCAAAGCCATTAAAAATCAAACTGTTGGACTGCATGCTGTCTGTTTTTAATCACTCCAGTCCTCAGGAAACGAAGAGTATTGATATTATCACCATTCAAGCAGATGAGAATAATGACATTTCCACTGACTCACAGCTGGCACTTGTGTTACATTAGATTGTGTTTTTATTTAATAATCATCTAGAGTCCAAGTACCAGGACCATCTCTATATCACTGCTGGTGAGTACAACACTCCCAAATGAGTACAAGGCCAAACATATCAGCCAAGATTATAACAGGGTGGCTGTAACGAGAGGGGCTGCAGCTTAAGATAACAGATGTCTACAAAAATGCTCACCACAGTCACTACCATGTACATCAGCTGAACCTCCACCTCTCCGTTCTTCTCTTGGCAACTCACAGGAACTGCTGTGCTTGACCAGGTAGTCGCCCAGAGGCTCAAAGCCCTTTTAAACACAGTGGAAATTCCAGTCATGCTGTAAAAACACTGTGAATAAGGACATTCATGATTTGTTATCACCACCAACCAGATGGCTGCCCCGTCCCGAGCCTGATTCTGCTGGAGGTTTCTTCCTGTTAAAACTGAGTTTTTCCTTCCCACTGTTGCCAAGTGCTTACTCAGAGGTGGTTATTTGATTGTTGGGTTTTGCCAGTATTATTTTGTATTATTGGGGCCCTTATTAACATGAATTGTGATAGTAATAATCTATTATTCGTTGTTGTTGTGCTTAAGGACAGCAGCACCTTACCAGTCACTCTCTACAGTCGATCTTCCACTCTATCATGAACCCTTGAATGAGATTAAGAAAAAAAACATGTGTTAAAGCCCACAGCAAGCACTTAGTGTTCCACCGGGAGGATCCAACCAGCTAGGTTCAACTCTGCTGATTCCCTCTGCTGATTGTCCATTTTATGTTACAGTAAGCTACTTTGAATTCTGTATGTTTGTAACTATACTGTGTTAAAAGGGTCTGCACAAAAACAGCGTTATACTCATATACAGGCATAGATACAGAGGCATGCACACATTTACACACTTTGTAACGTTTATTGGCCCAAAAAGCTTGTGATGGGTTTTCAAATGCTCAAGCACAGGCACACAAATATACACACACAGACGAATGCTTACTGTGTGTGATGTGAAACAGCAGGAAGATTGCACTTTATTGTGCACACAGTCTTACTCTCTCTTTCACACACACACACACACACACACACACACACACACACACACACACACACACAAAAACACATGCCTTGATGAAGGACAAGAAAGATGAGATACAGATGCAATATTAAACCATCGATATTTCAAACAAGAGACATCTCAGTTTTTCAGACACAACATAAAAACATTATTTTTTTCCAGGGATAAATCCTTAGATGCCAAAACCTTCTTTCACTTACTCAGTCTTTTATTTCTTTTACTGAACTTTTTTGTACACTTCCTCTTTATAGAAACACAGCAACACATCTAAAAACAGTACACCTACACATGGACAGAGTCTTGCTAATGATGTGGTTCATAATTATGGTGTTCCAGATACATGCAGAAGATTTATTAATTACATATTAGTCGCATTCCACATGTTAATTATTGATATCAATTCATGTCTGTTGATCTGTTAAATGTTGTGCAGTCATGTGTTTTTTAGTCACTTGCCAGGTATTTGCTTATCTATTTTTCTATACATATACATATGCATATATACACACATGGAGAAAGGATGGCTTGGTATCTCGCTGCAGACTAAGGCCAATCAAGCAAAATCAGTCACTTGCAACAACATACTTCAAAAAGGTTTAATTAGACAGCACTATAAAAACACCTTTGTTTGTGTAGTGCAGAAAAGTAGCTGATCAGAGGTATTAAATCAGCAATCAATCAGAAATAAGCTTTTCTAATTAAAATTAATTTGGTGTGTGAGAGGACAACAGGCTTTTAAAAGTTGCCAAAGTCTTAACTAAAGCGAAATCAGATGCAACTTTGCAGTCTGATCTCATGGTAAATTTGCCGCTGGATCCACTTCTGAGATGATTGTGTCTTTTAACACACACCTGAATCTTTCTGAATCATGTGATTTCTATTTTTATTTTTAACATAACATACAATACATAAGAAACACAAGTGCTAAAAGACTGTCCGTGTAAATGGTTGATTCTGGTTATGTGGATGGAGATATGGTGTTACTGTTTTACAAAAGAAAACATTGTGTCATAAAAAATACAGTGATTTATTCCAAATCAGCAGTTAATTAATTTCTCATCTGGTGCAGCACGGTGGCACGGTGGTTAGCACTGCTGCCGCACAGCAAGAAGGTCCTGAGTTCAATCATCAGGCCGGGGTCTTTCTGTGTGGAGTTTGCATGTTCTCCCCGTGTTTGCGTGGGTTCTCTCTGAGTACTCTGGCTTCCTCCCACATTCCAAAGATATGTACTTTGTTGGGATAGGTTAATTGAAAAATCCAAAATGCCCATAGGTGGGAGTGAATGTGAGTGCAAATGGTTGTTTGTCCCTGTGTGTTAGCCCTGTGACAGACTGGCGACCTGTCCAGGGCGTACCCCGCCCTATGACAGCTGGGATGGGCTCCAGCACCCCCCGCGACCCTGAAAAGGATAAGCGGAAGTGAATGGATAGATGGATAATTTCTCATCTGAAAAGCGTTTTGAATTATTTTAAAGGTAGATTTTTCTTATACTCAAAGTATTTGACATCTAAAATGCAGTTGAAATGAAATGTTTTGCATTGGGAGTATAACCCACATTGCAATTATTTTTTCAGATAAATTGTTTTTTGTCCAAAGCACGGTCAGGCCAACCTGGCACCAAATGAAAAGTTAATATAACAAAGCATGAAGCTCATAGTGAAACATGATAGAAATATTCAGGTGCGCAGATGCTGTGCCTTTTCAGGAACAGGAGACAAGATGAACTACACACTGACAAGAAAGGAGTTCCACTCCATTCTTCAGTGGCATGCCATCCCCTCTGGCTTGAAATTGTCTGGAAAAATGATTCATTTTCCAGCCGGACAATTGGCCTAGACATACAGTGACACTGTGCCATGCCTGTTTGAAGTCCTGGGAAGGCAAAGAGTACTGACATGTGTGGCTTTCCCCTCACAGTCAGCAGACATCAGGCTCACCAAACATCTTTGAGAATTTTTCAGAAGGCAATAACTAAAAGCTGCTCAAACCATAAGACTCCCACTCAAATGAGTTGATAAAGAGGTTTGACCCATTTTCAAAAACTTGTATAATCAACCAGTCTGCTAGGAAAGAGTTTTGGGGTTTTTTTGGTCTTATATGGTACTGAGGAATTCAGAATTTTTAAAAAAGTGAAAATTTTTCGGAATATTAGAAAAAAAGTCAATTTTTTATTCACTGAAAATTTAGTTCATATACAGAAAGTTAGGCAATCTGTAAAACTCTGACAGCAGAGGCAAAAGTACAGACAATTTGTACTTAAGTAAAAGTACAGGTACTAGAATTTAAAATCCTAATAAATATAAAAAAAATATACCGGTAAGTAAAAATATAGTAAAAGTTGAAAACTAGGTCTTTGTTGGACATTTCTACCAGTTATTTTTGTGCAAAGCAAACTGGACCTTTTGCTCTATTAATTATAAAATAACATCAGTAGACAGGAATGCAAACTTTGTTTTAGTATAAATTTTAATTCTAATAAATTTACTTAGCTTGAATCAGCTAAGGAAAGAAAGATAATCACCCTCTATATCCTACACTGTAGCGGGTGACTTTGGCTCTAAAGAGGAAATTCAGTAGGAAAGGGCTTAAAGTAGGATTCAGCATGTAGGAAAACCCTAAAATATGTTATAATGGCTCAGAATGGAGAAAAGACAGCTCATAATACTGTATACTGAGAGCTGCGAATGATATTCTTAATATCCAGGCCTAGATTAGCTAACATGTGCTGCTGCTGGTCTGAGGTTTACTGGATTTACAAAATTGTATTTAACAAGATGTAAACAGATGTTTCATAAGTTGTCCTGGTTGATTACAGTTCTGTTATTATACTAGCCAGCTTAATGTAGGTATGAAGGTGAAATTCAACACGTGAATGTACGGATCATCAGCTTAGCTTTAAATTCATCTCTCTATGTCATTTACTTGATGTAACTTAACTGAAGCACTACAGCCACTGCGCACCAGTAACACACAGCAAATGAGTCTGTTTATCCTGCACTAACCTGCAGAGTATTTTATGGAACATTTTTTTAAAAAATCACCTTAGTTTGTTTTGCAGCATATTTCATAATATGAAAAACATAATGACACGTGTACAGACCCAATATCTGATCTATCAAATGAGGACTTATATGTAAGATTTAAATTCCCAGTTAATCAAATACCTTGTGCTTCCTTTATGTTCTCTCCTCTTTTGTAGGGCTAGCTAGATGCTGAAGTACTGTGACCGCAACTTATGGACATCTGCCGTTCTAGTGTTATGTCAAAAAACAAACAACTTAACTCCTGACTATAACACATGGTTTTGACTCTTTCATCTCTTTGTATGCCCTAACCCCCTGGTGATTAATACACAAACAGATTGTCTTTCATGTGTTTCTGTTTAGGCTCAAGTCGATTTGAAGATTGAAGGCTAGCAGTGATTTGAAATAACAACTCCCTTCAAATGCGTCAAACCAAAAGTTTAAAACGCTTTAAAGATATAGGGAGTCTAATGTATAGATATTTGTTTCTCTGTTTTTAATAACTCAGCTCATCCTCATAATGGCCCTTCATATGTCACTTTTGTATTTTTAATGAGGCACAAAACAATATTTTGGAGGCTACCAACATGCTAAGAACCTGGTGTATACTAGAATCTTGCTAATTCCTTTAATACATCCATCATTTTGATTTGCACAACTCCAAGTGAATGACGGCGTTGCAATAGGACATCCTTGTTCACATGATAATCATATTCCATTAAAATTCCTCATGCATAAACACAACAAAAACACACTTAAGCGCGCTTACTCCATTTGACAGGCAACAAATGTCACTTTGTATATTGTCACAAGCACTAATGAGTCACTGCATCACAACTACATTTTTTAATACTGCATGTGTCACCCTCTGGCCAACAAAATAGTTCTGACATGTCAAAGCATGAACTCAACAAGACCACTCTGAAGGTGTCCTGTGCTATCAGGCACCAAGATGTTAGCAGCAGATACTTTAAGTAGCACTGTGGCATGACCATGGATTGGACTTGCTTTTACAGCAAATACCACAAATGCTCAACTGTTTCTGGGAAGAAAATGTGATCCTGGTCAGTGGGAATGTGTCAGCATGAGCATTCTGGCTGGTCCATGGCCATGTAACCACATACCCACATAGCAAAATTGGTATGGCCCAGATCTGGCCCACACAATCTGCTTACGCCAAACTTCCAAGGCAATGCCCTATTTACAACATGAAGACCTTGAAAAGCTCATTCACGCTCTTATTACTTAGAGATGGATTACTGCAATTCTCTTTGTCTAGGCCTCCAACTTTCCCTCATCCAACACCTGCAACTAGTCAAACATGCCGCAGCACGTCTTTTAGAAGACATGATCATATCACACCTGCCCTAGCTAACTTTCACTGGCTTCCCGTCAAATACTGTATTGTTTTTAAAATCCTTTTATAGACTTTTAAAATTTTAAATATCTTGGCGCCCAGCTACTTAATTGACCTCCTTGACCTTTACACCCCGAAGAGAGCACTTAGATCCTCTAACCCAGCCTTTGAGGTGTCGCAGATAAATACAACAAAATAAAACCAGTAGCCGTACCAAAAAAAAAAATATATTTATTAATAACACACAGGAAAAGACACAGGGAAACTGAGTTAACGATAAAAACCGCTGCTCTAATCAGTGGGACTTAGTGCAACCAATGTCTCAAAGTAAGACTAGGGGGATCGTGCTTTTGCTGCACCGAAACTTTGGAACAGCTCGCCAATGGGGGTGTATTTAAGCTGGTATAGGAACGCCTGCATAAGTCATAGCCCTGTGTTGTTGCTGTTTTTAGTTTGTTTGTTTTTGTGTTCTGGAGGTTTTTTTGTTATTGGTTTTTGTGCTGATTTGGTGATTTGAGGTCTGCTAATATTTTTGAGTTTGCATGTCTGTTTAGTGGAGATATCATCTGATTTTTAGGAGCGGAACCACACCTCATTCACGTTGCCGCACCACTTCTTAGTTCCTCATCCTTCATTGCTCATCGTAACTGAGGATGTGGTCCCAGCTAGTGAAGCGTCTACTGTTATTCAAAACTTTGAAGTTCATTTTTTGTTTCTGTTGAATCTTGCGATTCCTGTATTGAGCATCAGTTCATGCGATTTTGTATCTGTGATTTATTAACATTAGTTTCAGTTCCTTCAGTGTTTCCCCCATCCACTTCTACCACTCTCTCATCTTTCTGTGTTTTGTCTTCCCTTGTCTCTATCCATTTTTATTGTGACTTGTCTCCATGTTTAGCATGTTCTTATTGGATTGATTGCTTGCATCATACTTCTTGGAGCTTGCTATCATTATAGTTATCATCATATTAATCTCATTGCGTTATTTGCTTTTTTGTTTTAGTTTTTTTTTTATTCCTCATCTCCCAAATCAGTTGTCTGTGTTTAAGTAGTCCAGTCTTTCCCTTAGTCTTGTTTTTAAATCATGTTTCCTAAGTTTTTCTTTTCCCTTTATAAGTATCCATGTGTCTTTGGACTAAACGGGATTTATTTCAGCATAAAAAGAAACATTTTTGCTTCAGTCTTAAGCCTCCTGAGTTGAGGTCTTAGCCTCTACACTCCACACATCTTCACAGTATATGGCTCTACACAGAGCTTAAGTAGTCCTGAGGGGTGCCCTATGAGGCACGATGAATGGGTTAGCGAGCTATGTCGACCTTAAAGTCAGAGCTCTGTGTGTCATGAAAGTGGCTCTTTTATCACCTGGCTAAATCAGCCTGGTAATTTATATCCTGGCCAGGAGCAAGTTATGTTCAGATCATCAGTTTTATATTGTCTCAAAATGTCTGTAAGTTTGATATAGATTACCTGCTGGGGAAAACTCCCCAAAAAAAAGCAAAAAAACAAAAAAACAAAAAAAAACAACAGCTAATATCGAATCCCCACTTAACCTAACCCCTCTAACTGCATGGCAAAAGAGATGGTGGATTCAAACCCAGGAACTTGAAATCACAAAACAAACAAAGCCAACCTTCCTGAGCCGAATCAGCCACAGTAGTTCAATACATTATCAGGATAAAATGACCTATTTTGTACAAAATGAGTGCTCACTGTACACCAGAATCAAATATTTTTCTCAACTAAAAGGCTCTGCCTCCCAGGAAAATTATGTCAAGGTCAGTGTTGCATTCATATTAACCTGAACTGAGAACAAATTCACTCATCTGCAACTTAACCAAAAGCCAAAACATCACACATAGACTGCATTTTAGCTTAAAGTTTTCCCTGGAAGTGTAATTAAGCATGTAGAGATGTGTAGTTGTGCACAGACGTGTGAATGTAGACATTTACACAAACATAAATGATAAACATAATCGCTTCTCGCTTCCAGTCAGTTTGGCAAAATTAAATAGCTGCCCTCTCTCTGTAACACGTGTACATAAACTCAAGAATGTAATAGGTTTTTCCATCACCTCTTTAGAAAATTGTCTGGACATACATGCACATCATTGATAGATGACTATTGAACACAAAACAGGAGAAAGAGAGTTAATCCAGTTCATTTAGTAAGCACCCGAAAAAGGGTTGAAGAGGGGAAAAAGAGGGACAGAGTCAAAGCAAGGCGGGAATAGGGAAGAGGAGAAGATGATCATGAGGTTGTACTGGCAAATGGATATTGTGAGAATCATTCAGTAAATGACAGAGAGATTGGGTAATATTTACCAAACAGTTCAATGATAGATATGCTGAATTATTCAACGAATGGTGTAGTGATGCAGAGCGATGGGAGAGCAAAGTGATGATATAAAGACAAGAAGGGGAGTAGAAGACAGAGCTATTTACAAAATGGTCAAAGGCACATACAGCAGATGTGTCAAAAATAAGAGGAGTGAAGGCAAATGAGGAGGAGGAGGAGGAGGAGAGGAAGCAGGAGGAGGAGGAGGACTGTGGAGAGGTGTGAGTAAAGGAGACGAGATGGTAATTGGGCCATCATGACTGTCACTGAAAGCAAATAACCAAAGCCATAATCGCAACACACACTTGGAGACAAACTGTGTTCCTCTGCAGCAGTGTTCCTGTGGGTGTGTGGAGGGTATTATTCTCTACCTGTTTATCAATTACAGTTTCTGCTGTGTCATCAAAAGAGTATGTAATGGTTTCTTTTTGTCTTTTCACTCTGTGTTTGTATATGCTTTTGTGTACAAGTGTGTGTGCACCTCATATTTGCAGCTGAGTATCAGTCCTCAT
>VUQR01030663.1:0-18733 GCA_015108515.1 Hemichromis elongatus
AGTCTTATTGCTGGTCGGCAAAAGGAAACGTTATGCCAGCCGGCAAGGTCACAATTATAATATAATCTTGATGAAAACGGCTTGCTGCATAGAAAAAGGCGTTAGTTGAGGGCAGCAATACTTGACATTTCCAGCAACACAGTGTTATTTATTTATGTATGTAATTGTATGTAATTTATTCATCTGTTCTTCTTTTAGTCGAAATCAAACCAAGGGATACGTAATTTAACTGCACAATAAGCACAAATTACACTATAGTGAGCCTTTAAACGTCACAAATAGCAGTTCAAAACTCCCTTCATCCTTCCACCAAATGACCTATTTACTACAATGAAGAGCAGATAGTATCTGCATCTGGTGAGCAAAAATGACACTCATCTCAATTTCTGACCATATAATTTGGATGTTTTTGTAACCCAGCTGGAGGCCAAATTAAGATTGTTTTCTGAAAACAAATCCAGGTATTAACACAATAATGGGTGAATTGTATGTACTTCCCTTGATGCATCCATACCTTCCTATTGGTTTGCACCTATGTGAGAAAAACTGTGGCTTCCCACAACCAGAGTTGCAACCAAATGTTTGAACATCAAAATGCTAAGAGTATCGTTTAGTGCATTGAGAATTACTGCTGCTTAAATATGTGAATAATAGTCAAATCCATTTATTATGAAGAGAAAACTGGCCAAAAAAAAATTTTGTTTTGTTTTTTTGGTTATTTTTTTGTAGGATAGAAAATTTAGAGTTACAAGTTGAAGAACTGAATTTTCTGTCTTTTACACACAGAGGATGTTACTTGGTCTTCAGGTAGCGACTATATAAACATTGCAACAATTACGCTGCGCCCAATGATTTTGTCATTTATTAAAAAATTTAAAAAATTAAAAAAGTCTACCCACATTTTACACATTTTCCATTTCATGCTATTTAAAAGACTGCAGCGGTTGGGTGGTTTTGGTCTCGGCTGCAGAAGGAGAGGTGGGGCAGAGGGATTGGCACACTCGTGCAGTATTGCTTACACACTCATAAACAAGCAGAGCTGGTCCTGGACTGTAAACTGTGCTGGAAAGAAACTTAGAGTTACTGATCAGAAGCTTTATGAAGTGCAGTGTGCGCAGTAAAAGTCAGGTGTTTGCGTAGCATTGACAAAAGCCACAAACGCATAACCAAGTTTTGTTTTTTTGGATAATTTCTTTCTCTACAAGCTGTGTGATTTATTAAGTTAGCTCCTCTCCTAATTGGGTTAGTGATTAATGACCTCCCCTATATTTTTTATTCAATGAACAGGATGAACCACTTTTTCTCCATCTCTTATAAGGTTTCATCTTGTCTGAATCCCTGTGTGAACGAAAGCGCTGGAACTGCTGAGCACTACTATAACTGAATGCTGAACAAGACAAAACTGCACCCAACTCTCATTGAAAGCACCAACCGTCACAGTCACACCCTTATTTGTGAATAACTTTTGGCCATTCTCCACCTAAATATTTTGAGGCTTGTTTATTAAATAGATTAGTTACATAACAGTTTAATTATACTGTTGTCTTTAATGAGGAAATTCAGTCTCAATCAAAAGTTTAAGACCACTTGAAAAATAGCGAAAAAAATAATCATATTTTGCATGGTTGGACCTTAACAGGGTTCACAGTAGAGCTTCAGCATGCAACAAGAAGAAATGGCAGTGAGACAAAACATTTTTTTGTGCAATTTATTGAAAATAAAAATTAAACTGAAACAGGCTGTTTTAAAGATGATCAAAAGTTTAGAACCACACCTCCAAAAAAACTTGTAAACCCCCCAAAACAGAAGTCAAAGTTCCAAACACGAACTCAGCAATGAGTAGCTCCACCGTTATTGTTGATCACTTCAAAAACACCTTGCGGTATGCTTGATGCAAGTGTTTCCATGATGTGAACAAAAGTTTAGGACCAAAAACAAAGAACATTTTGAATGGCCTCTTGACAGGACAACGCTACAGTACACAACGCCCGCAGGATGAGTGACTTCTTCCAGGAGAATAACATCAGTCTTTTGGACCATCCTGCATGTTCCACTGATCTAAATCCAATTCAGAACCTTTGGGGATGGACGGCAAGGAAAGCTTACAAAAATGGACAACAGCTCCAGACAGTCGATGCCCTTCATGCGGCCATCCTCACCACTTGGAGAAATGTTCCCACTCACCTCATGGAACTTTGACTTCTGTTTCGGGGGGGGGTTTACAGGTTTTTTTGGAGGTGTGGTCCTAAACTTTTGATCATCTGTAAAACAGCCTGTTTCAGTTTAAGCGTGGTTTTCAATAAATTGCATGCTCCAAAAAATATTTTGTCTCACTCACATTTCTTCTTGTTGCATGTTGAACCTCTACTTGGAAACTTGTTAAGATCCAGCCATGCAAAATATGATTTTTTGACATTTTTCAAGTGGTCTTAAACGCTTGATCGGGACTGTGTATGTGGATTGACTTTCCTTTCCGGGAAATGAGATTTGTTGGCAATTTTGTGCCTTAGAGGCTACAGTTTGGTCGTCACCCAATCATAGAAAAATACATCCGTGGGTGCAATCACCATTGTCTGTTCACCACCTTTGTACATTTGTAGCCACAGTGGCTAACCTTTATTTATAGATGTATTCTTAGACAAGTCCCCTTTTATTTTGGAAATCATCTCCAATGATGAAATGGTCTCAGCTTCACACAAAGTCTTTTATACTGCCTGTTTGCCTGATATTTACATGTGCTGAACTTATTCTGTTCAAATGTAAACATAATGTAAAGGGCTTTTTTGCCTTCCATGTATAGAAAAAAAATATTCACATATTATAACAATACTTTGCTGTTGTTCACAACCCAAATGCAGAAATGTGGGGAAAGTAGTGTTAAGGTTAATACTGCTTTGTTAAAAACATGGCATAAGATCTAAAGGAAAGATGTAAACTGAGGGAATGGATTTGATTTCTTGCATACTGGTGTGGAAATAAAATACAGATGTTGTGGTGTTTAGAGAAAGATAAGTCTAGTCGAGACAAGAGCCTCTCCTGTTGAGTCTAAAGACGGGATGACCCCTGTGTGATGTTTAACCACACTGATTTCTTATCTGTTTGCCCCTGAGGTGACACATTGGGGCTGATGTTAGAGTTGGAGGGCCACTGTATAAAGTTATGTCTCAGCATGCATTGGGAAACATGCTGGGGGAGCCATACTGAGTCGGGAGAGTGGACGCCACATGTTTTTAACTGGCTGCCAAGTAGGGGATAGTACATCACCTGTGACTGGTTACAGATCTAAAAACAAGAATTATAGATGCGATTCAACACAGAGGAGGAGCTGCTTTCACCCTTCACAAATCGTTCGCAAATATAAAACCACAAAAAGTACACGCTGAAGACTGGCGCTGAGCCAGAGCTGTAGGAGAGCATTCACTTTTCTCCTGACAACCTGTCTTTAGGCTGTCATATAGATGGTGTGTGTGTGTGTGTGTGTTTTCTCCTTGGTTAACTTAATATCAGAAGTTCAAAGCAAAGAATAAAACCGGATACTTTAGCATTTAACGCATTATGCTGTGGTATTATTTCATGAAATAGAGAGGTTTTCTTACAAAAGTGTTCCCATATTTCAAATATATTTATGTAAAACAGACACTGTAAATTTCAACTGAATATTTCATCTCACTATTTGCGGTCAGTTACAAGCAGACATAAATGTTTTGAATATAAGGGTTCGTCTTCCCAGTAGCTTGGTTAGAAAAACAGGATGCCAATGTCACTTCTGATGTTTTATATATCCAGTAACAACCTGAACACCCTCGCTCCTTCCATAGGAATTAATAAGGTAAGTAACATCCAGCTGTTTATAATCAAATGCAATAAACTGACTGATAATGAGCAAGCGAGACCGCTTCTACAAAAGTAAAAGTTTTCACAGTTTGGTGGTCTGGAGCATTCAGAAAGTGGAGGGACATTAACGATAATTTAAGAGAGCCAGTCGTTGTTGCCCATCACACTGGGAAGGGTCAATTTAAATACTATTATTACACAGTAAGTAAGATTATTCACAAGTGAAAAACATTCAAAACAGTTGCCAATCTTTGAAGGAGTGCAAGCCTCCAAAACTTCACCCTAAGGTCAGACTGAGTCAATCCTCAGAGAGACTGCGAAAACAATCTAGGAGCTACATCTTGGGCTCTACAGGCCTTTGTGAGGATGTTAAAGTTTATCACGGTGCAATTAGAAAGAGACTGAACAAGTGTGTCTTGTTTGTAAGGGTTGGATGGATGAAGCTCCCTCTCTCTGAACGAATCACAAGACTTTTGTACAGTGTCCTTTAGACAGACAAGTCCAAAGTGGAGATATTTGGCCAGAATACACGGCACCAAATTTGGTGAAAACCAAACAAAGCATTTCAGCTCAAACAGCTCATACCAGTTGTCAAGCATAGGGCTTATTTTGCAGATACAGGACTCAGGCACATTGCAGGTAGTGACCATGAACTCCTCTGTATATTAAAGTACCTTAGAGTCAAATGTGAGGCCACCTGTCCAACAGCTAAAGCTTGGCCATAATTAGGTAATGCAATAAAACAGTGATCCCAAACACAGCAGCAAATCTCCAACAGAATGGCTGAAAAAGAAAAGAATCAAGGTGTTGCAATGACTCAGTCAAAGTCCAGACCTCAACCTGATTTAAATGCTGTGCCAGAACCTCAAGAGACCTGTGCATAAACAAATACCTTGAAAAAAAATCTTGCAAAAACTCTTATTATGTCCTGATATGTGAAACCTTTAAACTGACAGAGGGTGTATTTCTTTTTGCTATGACTGTGTGTGTTTACTCATTTACAGGCTGATTTATGCATTTTAAGACACATGGCTGAGGTTTTTAACACTTCTTTTTTTCTTCTGAGCAGTGCTAAGTGACCAACTTACTTAGGCATAAATTTTCTCCTCGTTCTAATTACAGTGAGTGTGTGATTAATGACTTCTGCTGCATTTTTATCCACAGAGCACGATGAATCCTACTTTCTCCTGTTACTTCCTTTTTGTCTGAGTGTATGTTTGTGAAAGGAACTGTCCCCCTGGGAAATGTGCTTCAGTGACTCATGTTTACAATGCATTTTTACAAAGCCAGATTTTTCTTTCTCATCTCAAGGCCAATTTATTGGAAACACACCAGCGTTGCCCAGAATCAAAGCAGAGAGTCAAAATTCGAGACTTTTAATCTTGGAGCTTCCTGCTCATCTGTTGTGCCTGGACGTTCAGAGCCCTGTTTTCAGCCGTATACATTCCATAGTGAAGGAAGGGAAACAGGATGACCTGCTGCCAGCTGCTCACACAGGAGGAAAAAAAAAAGCTGAACTTGATTTAGCAGCAAACAAGATTACAATAAATTACACAAATTCCTGAACTGTTTCCAATGAACACATAAGAAATAAAGCAGGACGTAAAGGCTCATTAACAAAGTAGCTCCTGATTAACTTGTTGATGATTAACTGTTAAATTACACAAAAACATATCACAAAACACTCTGAACAAGTATCAGCTGTAAATCTGAGCTAATCTTTTGTTCTCATAATGACTTATGCATAAGAATGTAATTGTGCA
Organism: Hemichromis elongatus; assembly: GCA_015108515.1. Classification (NCBI taxonomy): domain Eukaryota; kingdom Metazoa; phylum Chordata; class Actinopteri; order Cichliformes; family Cichlidae; genus Hemichromis; species Hemichromis elongatus. The sequence continues at coordinate 5,598 of VUQR01030663.1, forward strand.
TCTGACTAATTAGCCATGCAAGAGTTGGTATAAATGGACTGGCATAACATTTGATACAGACATCGACTCGGCAGTTCACCCATCAGGATGAACTGTTGATCCCTTAACTTTTGATCTATGTGTAATTTGTACATGCTGGATTCGCGACATAGAGATCGTGTGAAGAGTTACATGTGAAATGTGAGCTTGTTTTGTCACCTGTGAATGGGGCGTAGCTACGCTGTTGGCAAACAAGAAAACTGAAGGTTTTAAAGGGGTTTTTTTAAGGGTGGATTTAGCCCAAGCCAACATTTTTATTTATTACCCAAGTAGACTTTGTGCCTAAATGCAACCAAAAAAAACATAAACTGTGGATAACAGAAAAACTGAAAAGGAAGTCTACATAAAGCTTGTCATGTTAGAGAGGTTACCAACCGGTTGCAGCAGATGGCCGCCCCTCCCTGAGCCTAGTTCTGCCGGAGATTGCTTCATGTTAAAAGGGAGTTTTTCCTTCCCACTGTCGCCAAAGTACTTGCTCATAGGGGGTCATATGATTGTTGGGTTTTCTCTGTATGGACTATTGTACATTTATAAAGCGCCTTGTTGTTGTGATCTGGCGCTATATAAATAAAATCAAATTGAATTGAACTTTAAGCCATTTTAAGCAATATATCTCATAGCATATTTTCAGATAATACCTCAGAAAAAGAATTTATATTATATGCAGTTCTGATTATAGAAAGAGCCGCATGACAAGTTAGAAAGGACAAGAGAAGGTCAAAACCTTGCTTTTCCCTCACCTCCACACAGCTGTACAATCACGCCATGAACTGGGTGTAAATGTCGGATAGTAGTATACAAAAGGTTGCAGAAATGGTCAGATCCCCTAATGCGACATTGGGAAGTTACATGGTGAGGACTGGGTTTTGTCTTTTTCTTTTTTTTAGCATTACAGTGTAATCATGCTGGTTTTGTCTTGTGTCATAGTTTGCTAATAAAAAACACAAAAGTCTTCCTCATCTGTAGCATGTGTGGACATTAAGACCATGTCCTTTTTTCTAGCTTTATACAATAAAACTGGTGTTGCAGGGCTGGTCTGCCTCATTAAAAATCTCTTCTAATAAGAAACAGTATATATCAATGTTTATGCGTTTTCTAAAGAATTGTTTTATTAGAAGTTTTTCTTTTTAAACCAGAATACTAATGTGGAAAAGATTGTGTGGTGTATTTACCGCAAATACAACTGCACGCCAGGTCTCCAGAGGTTAATCCTTTTCCTGCGTGTCATAAGAGGATGTTCTGAAGCAAGCAACACAAGTGAAATGTGTTGCCTGAACCAAAACACTCATGTAGTTAAACAATAAAAAACATCAAAACTGATCTGGTGGGTCAGGACAAGACATTGCTGAAGATAAACAGGTAGACTTCCATCGTGGAAAAAGCAGAAGGAAATCCTGATGGTTACTGAAGAACATGTTGGTTCAACTGAATAAATCATCAACATGAATTAATTAGAATGAGTGGCTGCAACTTTTTGGCTAATGTTGCTATTTTTAACATTTCCCAGAATAAGGGCCCCAGTGGTACCCTCATTCTTATAAGTCTGATTCACATGTGCTGGGTGACCATATCTTGCCAGAAAGCCTCTATTTCGTGCCAGAGTGGATGGATTTCCAGGCAGCCAGAGGATGCAGCAGAGGTGTAGTAAAACATCTGAGTGAGCGTCATATTGCATCTGAGAAGGTTCACCGTATTTACAGTGACCCAACACACACTCGGCCACCAAATACCAGTCGTTTCATACTTGATAAACCTCACAGAGACGAACTGTACAGAGAATAGGGTTATTGAGAAGGTGTGGCATTCCTGGACAGTCGTATAAAACCTGGCCTGTCTGTGCCCTCTGTGTTGACATGGCTGGTGGTCGGGTCGTGTTCGCGTTCAGATTCACCTGCAGATCCCCTGCTGTCCTCATGTGGGGAGGCAGTAGCATGAAAGCACCAAGTTGTAAAACATGTGACCCCTAAGTACAAATGGTCCCAGTGTAACAGGAACCAGACGCTGCAAGGCGCAGGATCACAGGCTCAGAAAAACATATCCGTGCAAAAGATGAGCATGTTAATGAGTTGTTTCCTCTCATTTAATATCTTTTTTTTAAAATACTAAAGCCCTAGCAGTACAGTGGTGCAGTGTTTGCCTCATACAGGGCCTTGGGTTTTAATCCACTGACCAGTTGATCATGTTCTAGATGTGTCTGCTCGTGCTCTCTGCAGATTCTTCCTGCAGTCCAAAGGTGTGCATGATGGGTTAACTACTGATTCTAAGTTGGCCTTAAGTCTGAATGTGAGTGTGGATTTTTGTGTTTCTCTCTGTGTGCTAGCCCTATGACAGGCTCTCAAAAGTGTAAAGTGTCCCTTGCCTCATGACAGCTAGGATAGGCTTCAGGCGAAGCGTGACTTGAAAAAGTGAAATTAAATGTACGGAAGTTTGTACGGTTATGATCTATGTACCCAGAGCCATACTCATTATATACCCAGTGGCATTACTAATGAACCTAAATGTAAAGTCTCCCATCTTTTGCTGTGTTTTTTAATCTGCCCCGCATTTATAAAAATGGCATAAATATTCAAACTAAGCTTACATAACTCAAAAAAAAAAAATCAGTTTTTTCAGATAGACTTTTAAAAAATTACAAATACTAGAATTTTCTTTCATTAAATTTTTAGGCAGCATTCGTGCTTTTCTGGAAACTAGGTTGCGTATGAATATTTGCCCCTCTCCACCAATAATTCCCTGTAATGTTTAGCATGATGATTTTTTTGTTTAGGGCTTTAACCAAGAAGATGAGATGAATTTAGGAGCAGATAAGAGGGATAATGCTGGCGCATTTATTTTATTATGCTCATCTCTTGCCTTTTATTACTCCACATGGGTACTTAAAATGTAATTGTCATGTTTTATTGTTTATAAGATGCTGCTTTGATCATTTTGCTAGTCCTGGAAATGACATGAAAGTCTAGTTTTCTTAAACACTTTTGATTGGGTCGTATTAGCACAAATTCTGTACTTGTCACTCTTTTGTCTCCCTCGTAGGAAGTGAAACATTGCAGCAGATAAGATCTTTTTCTGATCCACTGTAAAAAGAGTAGTAGTTCTTATCTGGCTGCTTTTCTCAATCGCTTCATGGTGACGCTTCAGCTAACCACTATTATCCTCCAAATGGATGAGCTGTTTCACTCAAGGTGATGGTGATGGAATATTGATGGCATTGTTAAACCTTCTCTGCATCTTGAGATTGCATCGAGCACCGCCGCCGTACGTAAGCCTGCGGTTTCCTCTGAATCGATCAGAAACGTTATTATTGTGGTGCACAAATTAAGATTCAAATGTATTCAAACATGAGAATTGCAATTATGTTCATTCTATTTGCACAAATAGAAGCAGCACGAAATCTGCATAATTTCCCATCAGGTGTATGTCTTGCCCTGCACAAGGTTTGTCTTTGTCATGGGACAAGACGGGTTTGATGTCTATGAATAAGGGAGGATGATGTCCTTTTTTGTGTCTTTATGCGCAACCTGGGATCATAAAGGCCACTGATGGTCTTCTGATTTCTTAAGCATCTGGGAGAAAGTAGACGTTGTATGAAAGGAGACAGAAGAGGTCAAGAAATCTGCAAAAAACATCTGAAAAGAAGTGCTAGGAGCAAGGCGAAGAGTAGATGTGGTAGTAAAAAGGGATTAGTTGACTGAGAGCAATCGAAGGACGTGCATTGGCAGCAGGGCACTAAAAAGAGACTAATGTGATTAGCTGGGTGGAAGATATCTAATAGCAATGATACAAAACCTGATCCTCTTCCTCTACCTTCCTCCGAGCATCCTTTACACGTAGAATGTGATCTTCCACAGCAGCTCAATACTCTAAAATAATATTGAGTAATGAAAGTTTTAATTACTTAATCCGCTTTTGTGCATGCGGATCTGGGTGTGCATTTTGGTTTTTTTTAGTTTGATTCAACAAGGCAAGGCTGATAGAGACGTTTGTGTTTCTGTGTGTGTGTTTGTTAGGTGTGCAGTAGTCTTGCCTTTCAGCCCCATCATGCTTTCTGTTTCACTGGCAGTGATCAAAGGCCTTGTGTTCTCAAGTCGTGTTCCTTCAAATGGCATACATGGCTGGTTGCTAATGTGCTGGAAATCCTCAGCACAGAGACAAAATAAACTTGTGTGTGTGTGTATTTAGGTGTGTGTGTGTGTGTGCAACACAGTCTCTGTAATGTATATGTTCATTTATCATAATTCACGGCTCTAAACATTAAATCTGTGTTCCTTGGCGTGCTTTTCTTTCCTGTTCTTGTTTTTTCCATTATTTCATTTCCATGCATCCCTCTTTTCAAATTACACATTACAATAACCTCCTCCCTTTCCTATATGGTTTTTGTTATTCAAGCCATACACCTCAGGCTTTCTGCACTTAGCCAATCGTTTTATTGCCCAGAAAAAGCACCAGTGGCTGAACTGTCAAATAGCTACACATGATTAAATACTGTTTAAAATCCAGACTAAATTCATGGATCGTGCCATTTTATAAAATAACCCCTATTAATGTGTTCATGTGTCACAGCAAATAAGCACATTGGTATATTTATGCTCTTGATAATTTTTTTTTTTCTTGTGACGCCTAAAATGATGTAACTATGATGTAACTTATCATGACTCACAAGCACACACACATTCTTGGTGGCTGCAGGCCGGGCCACACAAAACCAACCACGGCAGTTATTCTGAATGAAATACTTTCACATAGTTTCCTTCCAATACCATAAAGAAAAGATTAAAGATGAGCAACATCCATTAAAAAAAAAGGTAGTTTTCACATGTGAAATCTAAAAAAATGTCAGGAGAATCTGGTCAAGAAGTTTTTCACAGCAGGAAACAATGTGCTTTAAATAGGTTCTCACTAATGAAAAATAAAGTGGCAAAAAGCAAGTTTACCCTCTTCTAGATTTTACTTATCTGGATTTTTTTCAGTCTTCTGCTAATTACCAGGTAAATACAAGAGCATATGACATATAACACCCTGGTAATGTATATATAACCAAAACCAAGCCCAAATGCTAAAGCTGTGGAGGGAAGACTAAGTCCTAATAGGAGTTGAAGGATAAGTAGCAGCGAGGTACTGATAATCACATGCACTTGACTACTTGATTATCAGCATGTGTGGCCACCTCTGTATTCGGGTGTGTGTTAACACAATGCCAAAGAAGAAACAATTCAGTAAATGTCTTCCTAATCAAACTGGGAAGGGTTATAAGGACACTTTTTAAACAATTTCAAGTCAATTCTGGAGTCAAAACTAAATGATCTGAATCAATGTCATCAAGACGTTGGCTAAAACTTCTCCATAAACATGAGACAGATGGATAAATTCATACTGAGAATAATTTCCTCAAGCTATTGCTGCAAAAGGACGTTCTGCAAGCTGCTGGTTCCCGTAGCTGTTCACCCACCGCTTCTACATTTTGCCTTAGTTGTTAATAACACCGTGCATTAAGTGTTGCTGTTTCTCTCAGCTTATATTTACCTAATTTTAAGACCTAGTAAAGACAAGATGGGGTTTTTTTTATTATATTTTGATACATAAAACATTAGAATTGAGAGAGGGTGTGCATTCTTTTTCATGTGAGTCTGTGTCTACATACGTTAACAAGAGGGCACTACCTGCATGGTGCATGCAGGAGGTAATACCTGCACTATTCTGCCATCACACAGATGCATTTGCACATGTGAGCTGACCAAACAATGAATTCAACATCATGACTTTGAAAGAAAAAAATTGACGTAAGATAAGTTGGGTATCATAATTTAAAGCTGTGACTTCTTGCACACCATGTCTTGAAGTAGCAAGACGAGGAGAAAGATGCAGCTTAGGGTTAGGTAAGCTTAAGCTTAATTGAATTTACATTACATGATCTCTGCTCACTGCATTGGTGCCAGCCTCTTCCTGCATGTACATCCTTTAAGGCATGATGTACTTTGAGCTAAATTGCATTAACATGATCACGATGGTAACAGTAATGTTCGGGTGTTTGATGGGTAATCTTTACATTTTCAGCATCTTACGGTAAGTTAACTCTTGCTGATTCTTAACAATGAGGCTGATGGGAATGGCATTGGTTAACATTTGGGAATAAATGAAAGGTTTTACATAGACTGAAAGTTTGACCTGATGAAGAAAAAGTCAAATGACCACCCAAGGGTTATTAGAGTTCACAGTTCATGCAACAGAAAACAAAATAAATGCGAGTATTCAGAGAAAAAGGAAGAACCACCAAAGTTGTAAGTGTGTTTTGTCTGTGAAATGTAAGTGTCTGTTTCATGGTAATTTGCCATATCATCCAGTGGAGTCTCCAAGTTAAAAACCTCTGGCCCAAAGACACACATGAGGCTCAAAAGCTATTAAATAAAAAACGTTTACATATGTATTTGGACTCCAAAGTGCATTTCCATAGGAGTCGAGCTCTGCTGTTACACTGCAATCCTGCACACAGATAGTGGTTAAGTTATAAGAGATCCATGATATATATCTTATTTAAGTGCTACTGACATGTTCCAGTAATAAAGTGCTGTGGAAGCATTTTGCCTGGCCAGAGTTGGAAGCTAATGTCTAAAGGTGAAATCCACTTCAGGGTCAGACCACAAACCCATGTATGCCACCGCTGATTGATTTACAGGGAGCTATTCTCTCATTTCACTCTCCGTAATAGGTCCTGTAATAGTCACTCGCAAAGCAGTTCTCAATTTTTAACATACAATTGTGTTACTTTATTGGTCTCCAGTCACGAGGTTAATGATTTAATGAGTGAGACTTTGCGAGAAACAGACACAAATTCAGCGCAGTTATTTTCCTTAATTGTTTCCTGAACTTTGCCCTTGAGGTTTTCCCTGACCTGCCATATCCTGATGGGGCAAAATGACAGACATGAATTTCGGAAGATGAAATGGGGAGCCCTGGGTGTGAGTGTGAGTGCATGTGTGTGTAAATGCGGCTGTTCTGGTCTGAGCCAGGTGGCAGCAAAGCCAAAAGTACCTCATTTACTTCTGACACAAACTCCTCCATCATCTCCATGTTTGAAGCCTGGATATATTCATAGTATTCCTGAACATTTTCAGTGAAATTCCCACAAGCTAAATGACATTTTAAAGAGGACTTAATGAGCGTAGAGGTTCCCACATTAATGTCCTGTGTTTCATCACTAAACAGCTAAAAATCGGAGACTTTTGAGAAATGTTGCCATGTGTTTGTAACAAAAACAAAGGCAGCATTTGATTATCATTCATCCCTTTATTCTCCATCCCAAGCCTCTGTCACAACCTTTTCATCAAAGCTCTTAGCTTCTAAAGTATTGTATATCAGAAGAGCAGTAAACAGTGATGCTATTATAATGCATCATTCATTTTCAGATTAAGACTGTGAAAACCATCCTGCTGTCTTACATGGTGTTATCATGACCCTGTGCATGAAAATCAGAAATTGTACCTTTACATTTGGTTGGTTTTGCCTTTAAGGTCATTTCTGTGAGCTGCACTGCTTCCAGCACAGCTGCTAATATTTTTAGATGGTTCTACAAAAGTCGCATTCTGACCACCTGTGCTGCTTGGATTTGTACTGGATTTCATTCAGTGAGAATGCTATTCGAATTTCATTTTGGCATAGAGAGAGAAGTTGAAAAGGCAAAAATTAAGCAAATAGTGTGTGTGCTGAGATATTGCATGGTGGGGCCTAAAGACTCAGTGCGTTGTAATTTAGGCTACAAGCAAAAGTTTTATGTCATTTATGCAGGAAGCTCTTCTTTACACACCTCGGCATATTACAACTCCACGTTGACAGCCTGACCTCAGTGAGTAGATTTACAATGCATAACCCTGTGAATGTTAGGAAGGGAAAAAAAAGACATTTTCCTGGCCACGCTCCTGACAGCAGGCGCTTTGGTCAGCCTTGGAGACTAATGGCTCTTTCACTATGAAGACTTCTGTTTGATCCCTTGGTGGTAGCTCTCATGACAAGTGATGATCCACAACATGAAGGCTGAGCCATTCAGAGCCCTCTGACAAAGATGCCCACAGACAGAGACGGCGGTGTTTCTGCTTCATGGTGCAAATTGCAAATGCACACCTGAAAGTGGTCACAAAAGACTCTTTACTACAGACACTTGATGCATGTGTGTGACCATGTTGTTTACGCCTCCTTAGGCCCAGTTTACTTGGAGCTAAATTCTGATTCCAGGCACGATAATGCTACAGTCATACGAGGGGAAATGGGGGGTTTGAGACCACACCAAAATTACTGCAATAAACAATAAACTTGCAGTCTTGTTTGTCTTTGGAATAGTTGCTTTGAAGATTAGGACCAGGTTCGACTGCAGCACAGCGGAGAATAATGGGAATGTCATTTGTTTTGGCAGATCAGATTAACAATTTCACTTGATTCTGCCATCATACAAAAAGTAAAATGCCAAACATTTCAAATTTACCAACAGCAGGACCTCACTAACCAGCAGGTAACATCACAGTGGCTACACCGGTCTTTTATACACAGTCTAGGATTTCTTGATACTACAGTCAAAAGTTATAAAAATCTTTCCATTAAAAATTCCCAAAAGATTGGTGGCGAATGAAATCAATCACAAAAATGTGGTTGGCATGCACCTTAAATAACTTCCCTTTAATACCCTGTATGTCTCTGTGGAAAAGCCTTTGTTAATCACAGCCTTGATAGAATTAAGTCTCATCCTGCCGGATTATTGCTAAACTCACCATTTAGCTGTAGCACACACGAACATGACCTGGCTTAATCGCAGCTGTTTCTGTGCTGTACTAGCCATGTAAGCCTAAAGCACTTGTGAGGTGATGATGCAGACTTTCTTTAAAAAGATAGAAAGTTTCAGTACTCCCGCTGAGGTGCACTGGTCCACACTGCACTGTGTCCCAGACATCACCCCCAGGGGAAGTCAGTGTATCAGAGCATGAAGAGATGTGGAGGATGGATGACTTCTTTACTCCAGGTCTAAATCATTCCTCTCTTCCTTATTCTCCAGACCCGTTCCCAGCATCTACCCGCCTGTCCCTTTGCCCGGCTTTCTCTTTCCACCTGGAAAAATAGCAGGCAGTGAAACGTGACACGGGGCAGCGGTTGGGGGGGGGTCGTGCCGGTCGCTGTGCAGTCCCACTAATGGAGATGGATGTGGGCTCACAATTGTCTCCTGAACAGCCTCCACAACGGAGAGTGGGGGGGGGATCCATTTCTACTGCACTTCCTCCTGGGCTACAGAACTCCCTTAATGAGAGGGGAGGGCTGAACACTCACGATTTGATTTGAGAGAAGGAAGGGGAGACCATGAGATGGAGACCTGCGGAGAGAATGGGACGGCTGAGAGAAAAGACATGTGGAGAGATAGAAAAGGCAGAATAGGCTGGGAGAAAATGGGCAGCGAGAGAATAGAGTAGAGGAATGACATGTTGACAACAGAGGAAGATAGATGATAAGACAGGAGGGAGAGAGGATTGAAGGAATAATGATGTTCAAAAAGGTATAATGCAAAGAGAGAAAATGCCAAGATGAAGACTGACAGAGATAAATAGACCATGATTGCCGACAAATCACTTCGTTGCTATTATGCCTCCCGTAACTCCATCCTTGAAAAGTCTCCATCCCTGTCCTGGATCCCTACATTTAGTTGTCTTTGTCTTTTTTCATAGCTATCATAATAAGTACAAGTTTGAGTGCAGAACTGAGGCTGGAGGAGGAAAATCCATAACAAAATAAAATTGTGGATGATAAGGGAGTGAGTGATGCTGCAATCAGAGAACAAGCCCAGTAACAAGCACTGAAAAAAACTTACACAGGAATTCCACAACAATTGTGTGTCTTTATGCACAAAAACCTTTACGTGACTGAACAGCTATGATCGTACACACAACTTTGCAGGTCATAGTATGTTTAAATCCTTGCATCCAGAGGTTATTACCTGACACCTTCCTGGAGACCAACATCTATTCTGCAATGTCTCTCAAATAACTCACTGCAAGGAATCTTTTTTCTCTGTAGTCTCGACCCCGTTGCTGCACTGAATACTCTGCATATGCCGACCATCCGTGGATCCATCAGGCATGAGAGCAACTCATAAGAGGTGTGTATGTGCCAAGGAAATTGACAAAAGTTCAAACAGACCTGTCTTCTCTTTTTCTCTGTTTTTCACGTAAGGTGTCTGCAGCATTCATACGGAAAGTGTGCTGCAGGTTCAAACACTAAAGAGATACATTTTTCCCCACATTCAGCATAGCCAATATGATATAAGACTGGTTTTTACCAGTACATATGTGCCACTTATGCCCTGTTCTCAGTAGCCACTGATTACAGAGTTAGAGCATCTGTTGCCAAATCATGGGTGCACAGCTTCAGTCCATTTTAGCCTGGAGGCCAGCCGATAATTCCACCGCTTTCATCCTGACTGAGGTATCTCAATAACTGAAGACATTTTCCATCCCCAAAGGATGAACCCCAAATTCTTTGCTGATCCTTTAATTTTTCTTCTAGGGCCGCTGTGGGGTCAGCATGTACATTAGTGTGAAATGTCTCAGAAGTTAGTGGATACTATCCCGTACTGTAATTGAATTTGAACTTTGGTCCACGCTATCACATCCCTACATCTGACTTATCGTCTAGTTTGCTTCCACACTGCCAGTTTATGATTAAATAGCAGCAAAACTAAGGCTCTTCCCACCAGCCTTGGGTATACTAATATGAATTCCCAAACTAGCTGATATGGCTGTGGACTTTTTTTTCTTGTCACTCAAGCTGGGATAGTGAGTCACCCTGATCACGTTTGTCCTTACTGATATTTCATCACTTGTTTTTTTTTGTTTTATTTATCCTGGTTACAATAAGCTTGCACAAAGACACCACAGGTAGGGATTTAAATTCCTATCCCATGTCTCTAAATCTAAATCCATGAATCCATGCACTGGCATCGCATAGCTTTCTGCCCACTAGTAACATTGTAATAAGGTAAAAGTATAAAGCATTACCATTCCATGCAGACAGTTGGTGTCTTATCTCTCACTACCATGTGAAGACACCTATTTGCAAAGTTGAATAACACAGGTTTAATAAAGGGAATGGAAACACAGTGATGTTGCTTGGGAAGAATGAACACACGAGACCTTTGATGCCTCAGATGTCACATATATAGCTGATTCATATTTGCATCTAGGTTCAGAAAACACATCAGTAATCTTCACCTACATCAAAAATGGCTTCCTGCCTCCTCGTGTTGATCTGAGAGTTAGCCTTGAAAGCAGTGGACTTTCACAGCATTACTTTGCCAAAGCCCTGTTAGCCTCTGCATTCTGTCTGTGTGTGACTCACTTGGAAGCCCTTGATAAAGACTGGAGGGGAAAAGACTTTAAATGTAAGCTTTGCAATTTCTCTATTTTCTCTGCAAAGAAAACAAGCAGGGTCGACTTCCTGTTTGTTAACCACTGTCAGATTCTTGGATTTTGGAGTGTTTGAATATAAAATGGGTGAAGAAGACGTGGAGTCACCTGCATTGGCAAACACAGCAAATCTAAATCTTTGAAAGGCTTTTATGATTCTGCAAGAAGCTGTATTCTTAATTTAGATGCACAATCTTCTCTGTTTTCTTCTACAATGCTACAGAGATCGCTTACTAAATTGTGCTCTTATAGAATTATAATAAAAAGGTATTTGGATAAGTGCAACATTAGATTGTGATTATCAAGATCTTCTGTCCCTTTCCATATTTAAACAAGAATTTTCTAAATTATTTATTGAAAATATGCTCACTTGCGTTGTTGTCTACTAGACACATTTTTAAAGATGCCTGGTGTAAATCTACAATCCAAACACTGTTACTTTATCATATAGAAGTTGGAATATTATTTTAGATATGCCATAGTTAAACATACACTTAATTTTTGCTTTGATTTTATGACAATTATCAATGTCTTTCTAAATTTTTCATCCTTTGACTTTTTTTCTGGAGGTGTAGTCATCAGTGTGTTACATCAGCTTGAATGAATGATGACAGAAACTATTTGTAAAATAAATTTCTAATAATTCATGAAAAAAAAGTTAAACGAATGAGAGGAAACATAGTTTGCATAACCTCCCCTTATACAATAGCTCCATCTCGTGGAGAAACACCATAAAAACTGCTGTAGGTTGTTTTTTTTATTATTATTATTTTTACATAAACCCGCCAAAAACTACTTCTGAATTAATTTTCACTCAATAAAATAGAGATTTCTCCCTTCCATTTTTTTTAAATTATTGATCTTTGTTTCTGTTATTACTGAGACCCCTTTATTAGCGTGTGTTATTAGGGCCCTGTTTGATGGAAACGCAACACGGCGACAACACAGAAAAGGGCTGTTTGTGTACCATCAGCGTTTTATACCTACCTCAAAGCACACTGTGCACTGTTGGTCTTGCGTGGTACACAATAAAATTCAATATTTAGTATGTACTGTTAGTTACAGTTATCAAGGTTTTTGTAGTGGTGTTGTGTTTATTGCTTTGCTCTCTGTTTTCTTTTTTTTCTCTCAACAGGTGGTCCAGCTAATTTTTTAAGTGTCTTCTCTCATTCTCCCCTTCTTTTTTATTTTCCTACCTTTCTTTCTTCCCCCTTTCCTATTCCCCAGTCGTGCATGTCACGTCTTTAATAACTAAAATAAGAGATAAGATAAGATAAGATAAGATAAGATCAAACTTTATTAATCCCTCGGGTGGGTTCCTCTGGGAAATTCGGTTTCCAAATAGCACAGCACCGACAGAAGTTACAGAATGTGAGCATAATACTATATATACACATATTTAAATACAGAGACATATATAAATAAAGAGTATACAAAAGGGATAAATAAAATACATAAGAATAAGAATACACGGGAATTGCACATTTCAAGTATTGAAGTCTATTGCACCGTTGGTTATTAACAAAAAGTATTGCACAGTGAAAAGGCAATACAGCTTAGTTGCCTCCCCCCCTCCTTTGTCCTCTTGTTTCCCCTCCCTCTCCCCTCCAGAGAGGAGTTAAACAGTTTGATGGCGTGTGGGACAAAGGAGTTTTTAAGTCTGTT
>VUQR01030664.1:0-11031 GCA_015108515.1 Hemichromis elongatus
TATATCTATATCATGGCTAAAGCACTTCTGGATAGATGCAAACTGCATTTCGTTGCTCTGTACCTGTGACATGTGCAATGACAATAAAGTTGAATTCTATTCTATTCTATTCTATTAATAATATGAACCCTGCCAGGATTTAATTCTGTAAGTAAATGCTGTACACTTCACTTAGCCCTTCAGTGCTTTGTTGTTGTCAAGTAAGTGGCACAATTGACTTAAGATCACACAAAACTGCTTACTCTCATTATAATGTAATCAATACTCAATTACCAGTGAAGTAATGTGGGACCTCTGGGCCTGTAACCCTTTCCCTTAAACTTAGACCTCGCTTTCGCCTTCTTTTTGATTAATGGCAATTGATTTTCAAATAAATCTGGCAAATCAGGATTAGATCCATTAGATTTACAGTAGGCAACAGACAAAGTTGCTTCTGGATGTAGAAGTTTTGGTGTGAAAATGCTGAAACCCCAATAAATCTGAAACATAGACTTGGAAAAGATTATTTCTGTACAGATGTTTAATATAAGTTGCTAAATAATGCCACATTGTTTTAAGAGCTGTGGCCAGAATTTGTGAATCGGAATGAAGAATGAAAGAAACAACCCTAAAATTAAAGCCCAGGCTCTCAACTTGTCTACATATGAGCACGTTAAATATCGTCTCCATCATTGTTCATCTACAGATCAAAACCTTTTGTCAGCTGTTATCACTTGCATTGATTTTAACATTTGCACCACTGACATGAATGATGATTAATAATAATCATGTAGACCACAAAGCAGTCTATACTTGAGCACGCCAGTGTTGTAAAATTCATTAAAAATTTATTCAGCAAAATTGTTGAAAACAGTTACATTTAATATGCAAAAATGTAAAAAAAAATGAAGTGATTGTCAAGCGTTAATTAGTACCATCTATTCTTGTCATTATAAACAGCGCTAAACATCCTGCAGTAACACTTTAAATACATAAATTACCTTCCACAATGGCATTGTTATCGCGAATGTGAGCTTCCAAAGCAATGCAAAGCAGACGATAAGGCAAGTTAATAAAATTCCATATTAAGACCATGTGCAGTACAACGAGGAATAGAGCGATGACCACTTTGTAGAGTGAGAGGAAAAAAGATTGTGCAGTGTACAATGTGGACTTGTAAGGCATCTTGGTTTCAGCTATGGGATCAATTCAAACCCTTGTTAGTGTCGATGCTTTCCAAATGTGCATGACCCTCAGTGCTTCATTATAGAAAGAGATTTAAAAAAGCGCTTCATGAAATGAGATTTTTTAAAAATTACTGGATTTCTGATGGCCTCATTTCATCCCGAAAATGAGTTTTAGAAAGCCATCAATACTGAGATGAATCCTAAAATTCCTGTATATCTACAGAGAAGTTCTGCATCCTCTCCACCACGAAGAAGCAGAGTGTTCCAGTGAAGCCCAGGATGACCATCAGCAGGAGCTGCCACATCAGCATGACGTACCCGCTGTAGAAGAACGCAGCTGCTGCACAGACAGACTAGCAAGGGGCAGACAGATTTAATGTTGTTCATTAATATGATAAAGTGCTTTTACAAATCTACTAAACTAATTTGCACAAATTATTATACGATTGTAAAGTTCTCCAGCTTCACCAATCACCCCCCTCAACATCATATCCTTCAGTAGCACTGCACCACTCTGCTATATTCAGATCAATCCCATTGTAAACATTTACACTGTGAGTCCAAACAATAACGTTTTATTTTGGAGGAGTGGAAAAAGCCACAGTGAGCAAAATGTGGCCAGTGGTGAGTGACGATAATGGCGATGTGGCCAAAAAGGTTCCTGTATTTTCAATTTGCTGTGTGCCAATGCATGATATTACAAAGGCGAACCACACCATTCAGTTCATTTTCACATGACGCTCTGCCTCATACAGCACAGGACATTATACTGTAGTAGAAATCTTCATAAATAGTCTGACCCTGGTGAATCAACCCAAAACGTGCTCCGGAGCTGACCCGATGCTCCGTCTTAAAGTTTGGATTTTGTGTGCTGACAGTTTGGGGTGGGGTTTATATCCTGACCCCAACATAAAAGTCAGAACTTTTCTCAATTGGAAATGCACATGTGGGAGTGCTGCGGCCTACAGAGAGCACCAAAAACAGCACCAGCACTGGAAGCAGTGTAGCGCTGAAGATTGCGTTGAAAAAGAGGTCAGATATGTTTAAATCACACGTGGTTTTCATTTTTCTGGGCAGAGCTGGAGAGCTTTATGAGATACTAAACATACTATTACTTTCAAACTCATGAATCCCAATTTCAGATTTACTGTTAACAATTTCCCGGTAACAGCAAAATCTGAGCTGGGCTTCAACTTAGGTGTGACAGCCATGTCAAGATTTCTCCATTTTTTTTATGTTCATTGTATTGTGATGTATTTTAAAAGCCTTGACAAAATCTTTTACTGTGACTTCAGGTGAATTTATTTCACTTGGAAGGAACACATTTTGCACCAGCTTTGGTCTGCTCTGCTAACAACGTCTGAGAACTGGCAACTCAGGATTACCTGGATGAATTTAAAAATGGCAAAAGCAGGCGTGCTTTCCTCAGCATAAACATGGCCTAGTATGCTGTAGAGCTGTGTGTTGAAACAGCTGTCCCCAAGTCCAAGCAAAAAGCTGCACAGCAGGGCAATGGATACACTAAGAAAGAAAAGGGGAAAAAATCAAAACATCATCTCAAACAGTCCTTTCTTATACGCTAAATTATCATAAAAATTGGATACCTTGGAGTTAGATATGGCTTCTTTAGGGATGTGGTTTCAAAAACAATAGGGGCGTCATCAGGGATGTTAAGAAAAATCAAATAGAAAGCAACAAAATGGGCAACCATGCCCAGAAACACCACAGAAGTCCGTCTGAAGCGACTGTTCTTGCACAACAATCCAAACAAACCCCCACCTGATGGAAAAGGGCATACTCTGCATAAATCAATCAATCTGCACGGCCTTGAATGACTTTAAATAACTTTGCTAAGAGCAGAAAGTGAACGTACCTACTATTTCTCCAATGCCTACAACAATCCCTGAGATCCCAATCAAGCCTTTAGCTGCTTCTCCGAACTGTGCGGTTGCTCCAATACACGTCCCATACACTCCACTGTAAAAAGATAGCTCAAGGCCTGGAGAACAGGGAGTGCATGCTGTAGCTGCAGGCATTTTTACTGGAGGCTAAAATATTTAATATGCAAAAGCATTTGACTTACCGCTGTACGCCATGCAAGGACTCAGAAGAAGTATAGTTTTAGTCTTCAGCAGTCGTAGGATGGTTTCTAAAAAGGGAAAGTTACAATACAATCATTTAAATTGCTAATAAATACTGGTCTGTCACTACTTTAGCTCGGTATTGAGCTGAGAATTTAAGACAGTTCAATGCAGAAGGAAAATATTCTGTCATAACGAGCCATATATAAATGCTAATAAAAAAAAAAGCAGCCAAGAGAGCCTTTGAGTCAGGCTGTTAGAAAAATTCAGATTTTAAAAGAGGAAATCCCACTAGAGTTGTTTATATATGCCTGGATGGCCCTTCTTGACATGAATCAGCGTGCATCTTTGATAAAAGCCGATACCTTTAAGGCAGGTGTGCACAAGTCTAAATGCACACAAAGATACACGCGAGACAAGGTGCAATCTGATCATCCAAACAACTTGAGGCTGCACTGAAGGCAGGTGCAAGTGCAGCAGCAGAGTTTCCAGTTGACAAACAGATATAATCTGAAATAAACTAACACACAGGCAGATTCTGTGTACTCTGTTGTGATGCTAGAAGATTTTTATCCATATGAAAGCGATTTTCGCCTTCAAGAAAAACAAAACCGCCTGTGAGCGCCTACTAGTTTCACAAAAAAAAAGCAATGCAAATAACTGAGAGGGAAAGGGAAAATAAATACTTCTGTAGGATCTTACATTCCTTTTGAATGCTCAGTATATCAGATGATATCCATCTACTGTGCAAGGGGGGAAAAAACAACAGTGACTAGCTGTACAGGCAGGAATTTCTGCTCTTTGGTTCAAAATTGCCTGATTGCCAGGAAATCTGGATGCACCCCTCGGGATTAAAAGAAACAAACAAAAAACTGACATATGTTCTGTCGTACAAACAGGAAGAGAGGACTCCAGTGTTGGTATTTAATGACTTTGAAATGTCACTGCAGGTATCCTTACACATATTACAAATCAGCGGCTACTTTATTAAGTCACCTGTTTGTGTAATCATTAACAAAAATATCTAATCATCCCTTGCTGCTTTTAAATATGTAGACATGGTCAAAACTAACCACTGAAGAAGAGTGATTTAAGTGGCTTTAAACGTGGCATGGTTATTAGTGCCAGATGGGCTGGTCTTGTACAAACTGCTGCTGGGATTTGGGATTTTTTCCAGTGAACCATCTCCAGGGTTTAAAGAGAATAGTTTGAAATAGTCTGAGCAAAAGCCATGTTGATGTCAAATGACTAATATCTATCTATCTGTCTGTCTGTCTATCTATAGAGAGAGAGAGATGTCTGTGGTTTGTGTCTGTGTATGTGTGTATATAGCTCTTTATTTTCCCGTGAAAGAACATTTATTATCCATGCTGTCTGTCAGGAATATATTCAACAGTGTCACTTTTTCACTTTTCCAGCATGAATAAAGTGGATTATAAAAACCTCGAATGAGCTCACAGTATCCATTTGCAGCACATTAGTCTTGTTACTACAAAGTTCCTTACGTATCCATATATACAGCACATATGGGATTTTCCCAATTACACTTTGCACCAGCATGCATTTGCTGCATTCAATATGCACATTTATATGGATGCATAATGAATCCAGTAAATGTATGTAAATGAGCAAGTATCATTTTAGCAAAGCTCGTTAGGTACGCCTCAATGTGGCTTTCCAAAAAGTGCAGATAAAACTTACTGAACTCCGATTTAGTATCCTGCACGGCGGTGTTCGCTCTGTGCTTGTACCTAGACAACAACAATTAAATCAATAACAACTTCCACAACACTGAAATTAATCAACAGAGATAAACTGCATACACAGACAATCTCCAACGTCCCTTCAACTAAAGAACAGGTGGAGGGTTTTTAAAAATCAGACAGTGGAAGGATTGCTCCCAGTGGGATTCTTTGTTATTCTGTCGGAGTCATTGTTTAGTTCCAGACTTGGCTAATAAACACTAAAACCCATACATGCATCAAGCATACCCGTAACAGTTTCTCACATACATCTGCTGCCACAGACAGAGCGCGTTTTACTAACAAGACTTTCAGCCTCATAGTTTGTTTGTTTTTTTGAGATGGATGTTTGTGAATGATACATTTATGGAATGTAATTTTATTTTCCCTATGACTTTTATTTGCCTTTGATGCCAGTTATTTTTTTCCCCATCTTGTGATTTCAGTCAAACTGTGTTCCTAATTCAAGACATTAAAATTTTAATAAGCCTTAAAAATGTTGAAGGTTGGGGTCTTTAACTGCTGTCTCTCTCAAAGAGAAATCTTCTCTCTTCTCTGCCCCAAATCTGCCTGATTACGCCCTTCTTATGTAAAGTGCTGTGATTAGACAAGACTCTGTCGAAATTGCATTGATCTAGAGAAAATGATCAGTACATTTTTTTTTTTCGGGAAGGACAAGAGTGATTTAAAAGTCTTGTCGAAGAGTAGCAGTAAGTCAAAAAGTGGGCGATTTAAGATTAGGAAGGGAAACAAAACTGAAAACACCTCAAGAAGGTCAACTGGATGAAATGAACATTTTTTGGCCATGTTAGCCATTATGTTTCCTATCTGAGCAGAAGTTCGGACACTTAATGTATTCTGAGTCATTCTGTGGGTCTGCAGTGAAAAATGTGTAATTATCTAAAGGATATTCATTTACATCGTGCGAGTTGAGAGCAGTGACTGCCCTTCCTCTTCAGAGAGCATCTCCTCTTCATGATGGCTCTTTCTCAACACCAGGAAGCTAAGTGTGCCGAGGATGGATATAACCAGCAGGGACAGAAAAATGTTTCTCCTGCTGTTGTCTGAGACAGGAAGATTCAATTAAATCGCTTAATGAAAATGTGCTAGAAATAATAAGAACATTAGGCTAGCATACTCAAAATAACAAACTAGTTTTGCTGTTTTACTACTGTTTTCATGCTGTTTACTTACACAGGTTTGACCTTACCTGGTATTTCTGTTCTTCCATTCCAGTCAAAATAAATGTAAAGATTACCAAACAACATGCTGTCAAGAAAAAAAGGGTGCAAAAAAAAAATGAGTCAAAGAACATTTCTCAAACAAAGCAGGGATGTACTGGAGTTGCCGGTAGGTCAACCTCCTGTTTTTCTTTATTTTGGTTGATAAACTGCCTCCTCCTTATTTTATGTTCATATGTGTGTATCAAAATAATTTCCACATATATGCCAAAAGCCAGGGTTTCTAAGTTAGTCAGTGCATTTTAGCGAGAAGCCATTTATTGTAATGCTGTGGCTGATTGGTGCAGCTATGCTGCATGCCAAATTATTTTCATTTCACTGTTGTCTGAATCAAATTTATGGGGTACAGCACCCTCCAAAAGCCCCACAGCAGCATTCAAAATGTACTCTGGGTCAAGGACTACTTTTGACAAGCTAGATGAACAAAATGATTTTGTGTGACAGAACGCCTGTGTCTAATCATGACGGTGGTTTACTGAGAAAATAACCTAAAGGATATCATTTAGACCAGCGGTCCCCAACCCCTGGGCCACGGACCGGTACCGGGTCCTGAGAGTTGAGGCTCGGGTGTAAAATGTATTGTTTTCAGGGGTTTTTATCGTTAACTCGGTTTCCCTGGTTCTTTTCCTGTGTTGTAGTTTTGTGTCTTATTTTGAAATAAATATTTACGCGTTACCATAGCAACCAGAGCGCATCAAGGGGCAGAGAGGAGGATGTTACTCTCAATGTTGTTGGCATATTTCAGGGAGATGCTGCTAATAAAGTTACACAATTACACAGTGAATCTGTGTTTATTATTATATTTTTATACAAAATTACACAGTTTTTGTCTATCATTTTATTTTGTTATATTTATCCGTGACACCTTAAAGGCCGCTCTGGAAAATATTGTCTGACATTAAACCGGTACGTGGCGCAAAAAAGGTTGGGGACCGCTGATTTAGACTCTACTGCCAAAAGTATTACCTCATCTGCCTTCACACGCATATGAACGTGAGCCCGTTCTTAATTCATAAAGTTTAATAAGATGTCAGCCCACCCTTTCAGATATAACAGCTTCAACTCTTCTGGGAAGGCTTTTTACAAGCTTTAAAAATGTGTTTATGGTGACCATTCTTCCAGAAGTGCATTTGTGAGGTCAGATATTGATGTTTGTCGAGAAGGCCTCGCTTAAAGTATCTGCTCTAGTTCTGCTGGACTGAGGTCAGGACTCTGTGCATGCCAGTCAAGTTCTCCCACACCAAACTTGCTCATCCATGTCTTTGTGGACCTTGCTTGCTGTCCAAAACATCTTGGTATGCTGAAGCTTAGAGACTTCCTTTCACTGGAAGTAAAGGGCTGAGCTCAACTCCGCACCATAATCCCCCCTCTACCAAACTTTACAGAAGTCAGATAAGTAGCATTCTCCTGAAAACCCCCAAACCCAGACTTTGCTATCTGATTGCTAAACGGAGAATGCCAATGGCTTCCACTCACAGGTCACGTCCTATCCCGAGACAGAGCCACTCTTTCACAAATGTTTGTAGAAGCAGTGGAAGTGGTTAGAACACCTGAATTCAATTGTATGGATGAGTGAGTAAATGTTTTTGGTCAAATAGTGCATATGTATAAATAAGGAGAGGGAAAAGATTCATGAGGAGGCAGCTGTTTTTGGCTTTTTTAGGCATGGTGAATACACCATGCGGGCCAGCGAGGAAGACAGAAACCTCATCTGGTTTCATCACAGTTTAACCACAATTGTCTTTCATTATGAGTTCAGTTAAACATTCTCTGCTCTCGGTGCAATTTATAATGTGTACATCAAATTTTATGTGCATCAAACCTCTCTGGGCCTTTCAA
The DNA here is from genome assembly GCA_015108515.1 of Hemichromis elongatus. Lineage (NCBI taxonomy): Eukaryota > Metazoa > Chordata > Actinopteri > Cichliformes > Cichlidae > Hemichromis > Hemichromis elongatus. The sequence goes on from VUQR01030664.1 coordinate 8,070, forward strand.
ACCTTAAAACTGTGACCTTTAATTAAAGCGCTCCCATTTGGACAATCAGAGTAATTAAAAGAAAAGACTGCGGACATGGTGCTAACTGAATCACTGGAGAAATCATGTATGATAGACAGAAAACATGGACAAAGTTTATTTACTGGCTGGATCAAACACTGACTTTATAAGCATAATAATGTGCATTTTTGCCTCCGAGGATTCTTCTTTCGTTTTTTTGAAGCTGTTTATTTGCCTTTCACGGTTAACGCTGGAGTTCTGTAAAAATTCTGTGATCTATTTCTGTCTTTAATTACAGATCTACCTAAACTAAAAAATGTAGATGAGCAATTAGTCTGTCCCAGAGCCACAGCAATGGATGAAAGGGGTTAGTCATGAAAGATAACACTGATTTTTAGTAGTATTCTGTGTTTGTGTCTGCAGGCTGTGAAGAACTGATTCATAAGTTTACTGTGGCGGTGATCACCACTGCAGAGTCAGATTAGCATTGCCCTATTGGGAGCGTTGGCACAGGTGACAGCCAATGTTATTATTATACTAATTCAATTTGCATATTTTAACAAATACAAATTAGTCGTCGGAGCCAGTGTGCGAGAGCAATGGGCCAAATGGAGAAGATGAAAAGGCCATAACTGTCACCGAGCGAACTTTATGTTTTACGAAACGTATGACTGGTTTAAAGAAAAGACTATTTAAAAAATGATCTATTAAATGTTTCTTTTTCTTTGAAGTGTGCAATATATATTTTCATACAGGCAGAACAAAATGTTGGCAGCTGCACTGCAGCTACACCTTTGATCAACTGGAGAAGCTCCATCAAACAACAAAACTAAAAGATAACAAGTAAAAACATGGAGATCAGTCGTGTTTCATGCACCGGATGTACTGGTGGAAATGAATATTTGGATGCAAAGTCAATTAATATGTTATATTAATGTTATATTCTCTAATAAAACATTACTATTTATTTTACACAGGCCAAAGTTGAAAAATTCTCATATACAGCGTGATGCAAATCGAAAATAAACTAATTAAATTAAATGCTCTCTGGTTTAAGGAGATTTGACATTTTAACGGTTTGTCTTTAAAAGACACAAAGACGGGAGGAGCTCCATACCTGCACTGTAGGAGAGCCCAGAACATCCCAGTGTTCCTGTTGATAGTGGAGGCCTCTGAGTTTTCCACCAGAAACTGTCCTTGAGCTGTCCAGAGCACTGAAGGAACGTGAATGAAGGGAGTCATTGAAGTAGGATAAAAAGGTCAATTAACTGCCCACGTTCATAAAAATATATATATTTTTTGCATTGTGAAGTAATGCATCATGCATACAGTAGCCCTAGGATGTGATACAAATTCATCGCTCTCCAGTGAAATGAGGCTGCATTAAAACCATTTTGCTTCATTTTTCCTGCACATGCTCAGCATGAGGTCTGCTTTCTCTGTATTTCTGCTAACATTTATAAGCAAACCAAAGGTGTTAAGCACTGTTTGCAGATCAGCCCCTAACCCATTTAAGGTCTAATTTGGGATATACTGTTAATGTGCATCATCATATCCCAGCCATGATAATCCCTGTACGCATGATTAAACTGCATTTGGATTTCAGCACAGAAATTGAGCTTGCATGGCCTGCAAAAGCCAACAACAGCCACCTTCAAGTATTTATGTTGCTGAACATCTTCATCTGTTACTACGCTGCATCCGGCCTCAGTGTTCACATACACATTTTAGTAAGTGGGCTGTGATGTGATGCACTGTTGATACGCGGTTTTCATGTTGTTTATGCCAAATTCTGACTCTACCAATGTTGCTGCAATGATGAGTCCAAGTAAGAGCGAGTAAGAGTTTACTGCTAGTAAACTTCTACCGCTCCACTCACACACTCTGGTTCAACTGCTGCACCGCGGAGGACAAGAGGAAACTGCAGCGGGTGGTGAGGGCAGTAGAGCGGGCAATTGGCACCTCACTAACCCCCCTCAGAGACATTTATGCTGGCAGCATCATCATCAAAGACCCCTCACACCCTGGACACTCACCTTTCCCCCCACTTCCCTCTGGTAAACGCTACAGGTCCATCAGGACAAAGACAAACAGACTCAATAGAAGTTTTTACCCACAGGCTGTCAAACATGCCCTACCTCCACCCTGATTGAAGGATAACTGCACTGCCAACACCCATGGACATTACACCTTATTTATAAACCGTATTTCTATGTATACCTTAATGCAACAAACATTCCTACCTCTTTAAACTGTATTTATTATACCACTATTTATTATAGTTGCAACAACATTATGTGGAAAAAAATCAACACATTAATTGATGATGAAACTGATCAGTTGCAGCCCAGCTGTGAAAATAAAATAGCCAGTAAAAACACCAGAACGTCGACCATTTGGTGAGAAGAAAACAGTCCAATCAGTAATTCTTGACACACTCACGTTTCAAATTTATATTAATAATAATTCAGTTAAATAATTATAATAACTGTACTGCAATGTTCAGTTTTCACACCATGTCTGTATGTCTTTAAAACAGACACGAACTCTCACTTTGTATATAATCTGCATGCATTTGCAAGCATGTTTTTAAAGACATTTAAAGCCAGTGCAAAGGTCCCAAAGACAGTTTAGGAGAGAGGGACTTACTGGCTGCTCCTATGCCGATGAGAACGGAGGTCAAGTAAAAGGACCACGTCGACGGGACAATGAACATCGCAATGTAACCGCTAGAGAAAAACACAATGATGATGAACGTGTTTCAGCATCTTTGTCAGTTTCCTTTATGCAAACAGCAGGTCAGTACTTACCTGTACAGAAGCCCACTCAGAAACATAGTAATCTTTGGTCCAATAACTGTAACAGCCATTGGTGCAAGTAGATTGGAGAATGAGAAGACTCCATAGATGATTCCAAGGCTGTAAAGTGTGTGTGTGTGTGGGGGGGGGGGGGGGGAAAAAAA